>CABHPQ010160608.1:0-25760 GCA_902168405.1 Peromyscus aztecus | reverse complement strand
TGTGTGTGTGTGTGTGTGTGTGTGTGTGTGTGTGTGTGTGTGTGTGTTGTTTGCCCTAGATCTCTAGGCTATCTAATCCCTGGTCCTTGATTAATAAGTGGTGTCAGGCATAGGTTCTCTCTTGTGTATTGGGACTTAGACCAAATCAGACATTGATTGACTTGTCCAACAAGTTCTCTGCCACCATTGCCCTAGCATATTTTGCAGGCAGGACATGTTTTATGAAAAGGTTTTATGGTTGTGTTGGAGTCCATCTTTTTCTTTTCGTACCCTACAGAGTACTTTCCCTCACCAAAGAGACTAGAATATAGGGTTAGAGAATCCATGTTTGCATCATCTCGATTTCACCATGTTCAAGGAGTTGTGTGGGTGTTGTCCTTGGCAAATGGGGCCTCACTGTCAGTTTTGGAGAGAGGTATTTTGTTTTAGTTACAGCCTGGGTTGTTTGTGCATTTCCATGGAATGCCTTGGCCAACAACTCAATAAAATTAAGCTGAGTTACACAACTGGAAACTTCACCAAACTACAAGAAATAGCAAGTTCAGATTCCATTTTCTCCATAACTAGGAGTCTTCATTAGGATAATCTTCATAGATTCCAGGAAGTTGCCACTACACTAGGTTTCCACATGACCCTCCAATGCTACTCTCCAATTCCAGCCATCTCTTCCCACACTCTCTCCTTCCACCCCTTCACTCCATACTCCATGACCACGCATTCCCACATGACCCCAATCTGTCCATAAAATGTATTATATTTCCAAATCTGCATCTCTACCAGACTCCTTCACTTTAATTAACCTCTCTGCATCTACCAAATACAGCTTCATTATTACTGGCCTAAAAGCTAATATCCCCTTATATATGATTACATACCACATTTATCTTTACCTTTATGGATCTTGGTCTGAGTTACCTCACTTAGAATAATTTTTTTCAAGTTCCTTCCATTTGCCTACAAATTTCACAATGTCTTTTTTTTTTTTTGATTTTTCAAAACAGAGTTTCTCTGTGTAGACTTGACTTTATTGGAACTTCCTTTATAGACCAGGCTGTACTCAAACTCATAGAGATTCACATATCTCTGCCTCCTGAGTGCTGGTATCAAAGGTGTGGAGTTTGTTTAGATAAGGGTTTGTCTATCTTGTTGGTTTTCTCAAAGAACCAACTCTTTGTTTTGTTGATTCTTTGTATTGTTCTCTTAGTCTCTATTTTATTTGTTTCAGCCCTTAGTTTGATTATTTGTTATTGTCTATCTTCTCAGGTGTACTTACTTCTTTTTGTTCTAGAGCTTTCAGTTGTGCTCTTAAGTTGTTAGCATGAAATCTCTCCAATTTATTTTTTTTAATATAGGCAATTAGTGCTATGAACTTTCCTCTTAGTACTGTTTTCATTGTGTCCCATAAGTATGGGTACACTGTGTATTCATTTTCATTGAATTCTAGAAAGTCTTTAATTTCTTTCTTTATTTCTGTCTTGACCCAGTTTTCATTCAACAGAGTGGTTCAGTTTCCATGGATTTGCAAGCTTTCTGTTGTTTCTGTTTTGTTGATACCCAGCTTTAATCTACAATTATATGATAGGATGCAGAGAGTTATTTCAGTTTTCTTGTATCTGTAGAGACTTTCTTGGTGTGGAAGTATCTGGTCAACTTTAGAGAAAGTCCCATGAGGCACAGTGTAAATGGTTTATTCTTTTATGTTTGTTTTAAATGTTCTGCAAATATTTGTTGGGTCCTTTTTTTATGATGTCTGTTAGTTCCAGTATTTCTCTGTTTAGTTTTTGTCTGGATGACCTGTCCATGGTGAGAACAGGGTTGCAAGGTCTTCCACTGTTAGTGTGTAGGTCAATATGTGACTTAAGTTGTAGTAGTGTTTCTTTTACAAAATTGAGTAGCCTTGTTTTGGGGGCATAGAGTTAAAAATTGAAATGCTATAAAGGTGCATTTTTTTTCTTTTATGAGTATGTAGTGTCCTCTTTTTTTATTACTTTTGGCTTGAATTATATTTTATTATCTATTAAAATACATATAACAGCTTGTTTCTTAGGTGCATTTACTTGGAATTTGTTTTTCCAACCCTTTACTCTGAGATAATATATCCTTGATGGAGAAGTATTTTTCTTGGATGCAGCAGAAAGCTAGATGCTGTTTTTGCATACATTCTCTTAGTCTGTGTCTTTTTTTTTTTTTTGAGGAATTGAGACCATTGATGTGGAGAGATATCAATGACCAATGATTGTTGATTCCTCTTATTTTGCTTTGGTGGTATGATGGTGGTGGTGGTGGTGGTGGTGGTGGTGGTGGTGGTGGTGGTAGTGTGTGTACTTCCCTTCTTTTGATGGTGCTGATGTGAAATTATTTATTCTTTTTGTTTTCATGGGTGTATTTAACCTCTTTAGATTTGAGTTTTCCTTCTAGTACCTTTAGTAGGGTTGGACTTGTGGAGAGATACTGTTTAAATTTGATTTTATTATGGAATATCTCATTTTCTCCATCTATGATTATTGAAAATTTTCCTGGGTATAGTAGTCTGAGTTGATATCTATGGTTCCTTGTAGTTTCTAGAACATCTGCTCATGCATTTCTTTCTTTTAGAGTATCCAGTGAGGAGCCAGGCGTAATTCTAGTAGTTCTACCTTTATATGTAACTTGATTTTTTTCCATTGTAGCTTTTAATAGTTTTTCTATGTTCTGTATGTTTAGTATTTTGGTTATTATGTAGAGAGGGGACATTCTTTTCCAATCTGTTTGGTATTCTGTATGCTTCTTGTACCTTTGTAAGTATGTGATTCCTCAGGCTGGGAAAATTTCTCCTAAAATTTTGCTGAAAATATTTTCTGGGCCTTTGAGTGGGATTCTTCTCCTTCCTTTCCACCTACTATTTTTAGGTTTGGTCTTTTCATAGTATTCAAGATTTTGTAGATGTTTTGTGTCAGGAATCTTTTTGGATTTAACATTTTCTTTGACTGATATATCCATTTATTCTATGATATCTTAAATTATTAAGATTCTTCTTTCTATCTCTTATATTCTGTTAGTTAATCCTGTCTCTGTAATTTCTGTTTAATTTCCTAAATTTTGCATTTCCTGAATTACCTGTTTGTATTTCCTTTACTGCTTCTATTTCCATTTTCATGTCTTGAAGAGTTTTCTTCATTTTCTTCAACTGTTTGTTTATGTTTTCTTGGCTTTCTTTAAGGGATTCATTCATTTCCTCTTTAAGGACCTCTGTCATTTCATATAGTTGGTTTTAAGGTCTTTTTCTTGTGATTCAACTATGTAGGAATATTCTGGACCTGCTGTGGTAAGAGAGCTGGATTCTAGTGGAGAAATATTGCTCTAGCTGTTGTTGACTGTGTTTTTACTTTGGTGTCTTGGCATCTGGGTTTGAAATGATTAAAGGTCTAGGTGCTGACTTCTGCATTCGTTTTTGCTGAGTGGGTGTTTTGTCCTTCGTTTCTGTTTCCTCTCTGTATTTTCAGAGGGCGGAATGGCTGTGTATTGCCTGTCTTACCTGTTCAGCAATGTGGAGGCTGGGCAACTGGGATGAGTTGAGGGAAGACAAGTTGGAGGAAAAGGTCTTTGTGACCCCTTAGGAATGGGTTCAAAGAGGAAAGGGAGACCACAGCAGGCTTCCTGCTATAGAGCTAGGTGGATACTGGGTCAATTTGCTATCAGGAGCAGTGGGAGAGGTGTGGTTCTGCCTCCAGCTTGTTATTCTAGGAGGAGCAGTCCTTTGTTTATACCAGGGGGTGCCAACCGGAGTTGGGATCTGAGGCAAATCAACAAGTGAGGGGGGGGAGATTTGGAAAGATGGTTTTGGAAAGATGGATGACAGGAGATGTGGGGAGGGTGTCAGAAAGCCGCAGCTGGTGTTCTGTTCTAGCACTAGGAACGTTTGTTTCTGGGGGATGTAAAGAGTAGAGAGGTCTGTGGCCAGCCTAGCTGAGGGAATAGGGGGTTCTTCTGCAGTTGAGAGCTGGGATGTAGGGATGAGTCATGGTAGGGAGGATAGAAGAGAATCGTTTGTGCAATATGCAGGAGATGTGTGGAGGGAAGAGGGAAGGTTGCAGCTCCTTTTCTGTTGCAGCGCTGGGATTGAGTCTAGGGGAACAGAGAGAAAAGAGGTCAGTGGCAGCCTACCTGGCTTTCTGGTAGGTGTGGGCTGTGTTTTCAGTTATTTTTATGCTTTTGATTTAGGCCACGGTTGTATCTATCTGGGGTGCATTTGGCCTAAGGTGGACAGGTTGGACAACCCTGAGTCCTGTAAGTGTATGTCAATTTTGTGGTACACATATGTTTGGATTGAAATGGAAGACAATCCCATCAGACATCCATGGAACAGGTAACAACGCTTCAATAATCCCAGAAAACCTTTTATTTTGATTTACTTTGCATTAGGAGAAAAGCAGTGATGGACGGGACCTCTCCTTTCTATTCACAGCTGAGTGATGGCAGCCTAGCATGATGCATATGTGAAATTCAATAGGTCTGTGTTCTTGAGACAATTTCAACTGTCAGTTGAGGAAAGTTCTAGTACTCAGGAAGTCTTAATCATGATTGTTAACCCATTCTTCCTCTCATCTGTCTGTTCACTTCCTGATGTTGCTGTCTGTGGATATATTCCTGTGGTATTAAAGCATATGTCTCAGCAACATGAATAGAGATCCAGAGGTACTGAATATGTTCTACATATACCTGAAATTAAAGAGTAAAACTAAAGTAAGTATATTTTCACTTTTTGAGGCTGTTTATGAATGTTCTAAGTGAAATTTTTGCAATGTCATAGTGACCAGAGCACTTTTTGAGTACTGCTTTCTGCAAAGGAATTTGCTGGGTCTTTGCATACATTACTTTGTCTTTCCAAAAGCATATTCTCATCCTGTAAGAAAATTGAATAATAAAGAGATATTTAGAAGCTTCTATGAATAATTAAGATTCAAGCAGATTGGTTGAGAGTCATCATATGCTGAGTTTCATTCTCATTACAAAAGAAGAGACATTTATATTATTTCAGTTACTTTCATTTAGTTAACATGTTAATTATACAAAACTAATCGTAAAACGAATTAATGAAAACATCTGGACCTAAACAGTAGAGCATCTTTAGTACTGGTTTTCAAGGGAGTGAATTCTCAGAATAGAAATGCATATTTATGAAAAGATTTCAGCATTTTTATTCTAAATCCATAGGATGATAAATGTTGAGCTGCAGAAAAGAATGTAGAATTCTTAAATCAGAAATATATACATGAAGTATCTCTATAAAGCTTGAAGAGCATTTTTATGTTTGTATCCCCCAGGAGATTTTGCTGTATAGTTACCTTTACCTTAATTGTTAAGTTAATCCAGTTCACATACTTTGCCAGCACAGTTACAACGTCATTTGCAGTGACTTCTTCTGTTTACACAGTTCCAGCAATGCCAACATCAGGGTCCCATGTTTTTCTTTCTAGGACCTATATCTGTGTTAATAGAGACTGGTCTATTTTAGATAAATGGTCACTGGTCATTCAGAATAATAACTATCCATTTGTGAGAAAAACAAAGGGAATCTATGTATGTTGATATGTCAAGTACATCAGCGAAGACATTATATATATATATATGCATATATAATTCATGTATATATTATATACATGCACTCACACACATATGGCTTGATCTGTAAAACAGAATCTCACGCTACCTTCTTTTCTTTGCTTAGCTTGAATTCTTGACTGTGAATGTATTATGCTAGGAAAGAAATAATATGTGAAGGGAACAGAATTCTGTAAGACTACGAGAAGGAGAAGTGGAAGTTGCTCTTACTAAAATAGACGCTTTTCCTAGAGTAATCAATAAATAATTTTTGTTTTGAGTCAGAAGATTGGCCCTGAAAATACTCAGTTATGGGTGATATGAGAATTTGGTTGGCTCTACCTGCTACTGCTCAACTATTGGCTATGGAAATACTCTGAAAGAGGCAGAACCATTCTCTTCAATTATGTACTCACTGCTTGAACCTAATAGGTCAAAATGAACTAAACCCAGAGTCACACATGCAGCCTTGGTTAAACTCAATGTATCACAAAACAAAGAAGAATATGAAATATGAGGTTGTAGGGAAAGTAAATATAGACAGGGTGTAAGAATGCCTAGAGAGAGTGAGGCAGGAAAGTGATCAGTATGTACTGCATATATGGATTAACTTTTCTCAGAACAAAATTTAGTCGTAAAATATAATTTTAACACTAAAAACATTTAAAGGCACATCTTGTTAAATGACAGCATTTGAAGAATTTTTCAGCCACAAACTGATCTTGAAGAGGAACTGAATCATATACAGTAACATGTTTCAAAAAGAGTCTCAGAATCTGAATATACACAGCATTTAACACAGTAATTGGAAGCAGAAATAATACAGAGGATTTCTAAATACCTGTCATTCTGAGCTTTCCAGTTTCCTCCTCATTTTTACTGTAAACTCCTATGCACTGATCCAAGACAAAACAATCTTGAGTCAACCATCTTGTCATGTACAGAGGAGACTGGTGTAATGACATTGAGAATCATTTAGTTTTATGTTTTGATCCTACATCAAATTCTTTCACACTGCCAGCTAATGCATGCAGATACGCTCACATTCTGCATGGTCCGTTGCATTGTAATTCCTTCATGTGTATAATGAGGTGACTGACTCATCATTGCTGAGGACTTTATCACTCTAACATGCATTCCAGGCTTCTCAGTATTCAAGTGTGCCATTTCTCATGTAACTCTTTGGTATAAATTATATATATATGATCCAAGGTCAACACAGATCACTGGATGCAAAAAAGAAAGAAAAAAAGGAAGGAAAGAAGGAAGGAAGGAAGGAGAAAGAAAGAAAAGAAAAAGAAAGAAAGAAAGAAAAAAAGAATGAAAGAAAGAAAGAAAAGAAAAGAAAGAAAGAGACTTCTAAATTATGGGATATAAAATACTTCCTATTTTGTATATGATTTTTTTCTTGTTTTTTGTTTTCTTTTTCTTCCTCTTCATATTTTCCATATGTTATATTTATAAGATTTAATTTTATCATGGAATAATTGTACTTTTATCAATTCAGTCATACACTATTTATCATCTTTTTTTTTAAAATCTTTCCTATAGCACAAATTCACTTCTACTGATAGATTACTGGGGAGGGAAAGTCTTCATTTCTTCAGTTGTATTCCCAAGAGTGGGTTCCCAATCTCCAATGAGTATTTCCAAACTTGTGGTCATGCAGACCTTCCTGATGAAAATTTCTTGGTTTTTTTAAAAAAAAAAAGACAGGATTTTGAAAAAGGAACATTTACGGTATACAGTAAGGGCGAGAAGGGAATAAGAGAGGTTGAGGGTGAGAGTTACCAGAATGCATTCCCTACATGTATAAAATGGTCAGAAAAGTGTAAGCAATAAAAAACAGAGTTTTCACTTAATTTTGTGTGAATGGTCTGAGATTATTTTATCATTTTTTTGTGTACTGTCAAGTTATCGTAGTCTTACGGATTCTGGAAGAAGACACAAACCTCTTAGGTTAAGTACAAAATGCTATACTCACAGCATGACAGACAGCTCTTGTTGGGGTTGCTTACACTCCAAGTATGAGTGAGCAACAGAGAATAATAAAGGTGGATGTTTTGCACCAAACAATTCTAAGTACATGAAGTCTGGGCTGTTTTATTTGTTTGTTTGTTTCTTCGTGAATGTTTCCTATTTGAAGAGATATATTGTATTTTCCTATCAACATATCATTTGTCTTTGGTACTTTATTTTATTATTCCTCTGTAAAGACTTTATGTCTATCTTCCAAGGCATGTTCACTAAAAACATCCTTGCTAAGAAAAGCAAAACAAATGCTGACTATTCCTTTGTCGCATAGGACCCATAGAAGTTAGGCTCACCCTTACTCAGCATGCCCTCTAACTTTTTTACCTTCCCCAGCAAGAAGTTTGTTTCATGTCAGTGTCAATCATGTAGTTTCCCTAAGTGAAATACTTGGCCTTTTTGTATCTCTTTGAATGCCCCTCATTAGGCTCATATATCTGAATGAAGATTCTGTCTCAGGGGGCCTCATTTTATAAGGGTTTACTGTGTCCTTGTTTCTAAACTAGTTGTTAGGGGGGATATTTTAATGTAAGAATTATGCTTTTTTGTAAATAAACTGTATTGCATGAACTGTTAAGATTTTTTTCATTTGCTCTCAGAATCACCTGGGAGATGCTAAGTCATCAGTAATTTTATTTAAGCATGCCTTAGTTTGTGTTGTTTTCTTGGCTCTTGCCTGGACTTGCGACTTGATTTTCAAGTACTATTGAACAATTAGGTCCTCTCAGTGTTTACTTATTAATTTCCTTATAAATATGTTAATTATTTTCCTTCTCTACATATAATACTTGCCTTTAATTTACAGATGTATAAATATTAATGTTTATAGACAAACAGAAATAGATGTTATTGAATGTGTGCATGCATGTGTGTGTGTGTGTGTGTGTGTGTGTGTGTGTGTGTGTATTGAGAGTGAGAGGGACAGAAACATAGACAGACAAAGAGACACACAGAGAGGGGGATGTATTCCATAAGCCATAAGCCAAAAGAAGTTTGTATTGGTGAAATTATTAAGGCCACTCTACATAGTTAAAAGGGAGTTTTATTTTGTGGGGTAACTTACAAGTGAATGGATAGGCTATAGGGTCTGGGAAAGTTGCAGTCTGGTGGTGTTCTCTGGAGAACTCTGCTCGGTCTACCTTCATCGTCCACAGTCCAGGAACCAAGAGTGCTGGCACATCCGGATCTCAGGTCTTCAGGGTCTTCTCTTGGCCCCGCCTTGCAGGTGTGACAGTTACCAAAGCCTCACTGGGGGTTGGAACTTCCAGATCAAAGCTGGAATGGCTACCCACTACAAGTTTGTTTCCTGATTTTGTAAGTAAAGCCATATATTTCATGAATGTTCTTTTGCTACAATGGAAGTGACTAATAATTAAAATAAATACTTATATTGTCAACAAATCTAACTTATTTTCTGACATTTTACAGCAAACTCTTCTTTGAATCTTGTTGCAGTTCTTATAGTTGAAACTGAACAGAAGTGACTTTCATGCTGAATTTAGAAGTTTACATGAAGTTTGATTTTTATGATTCAAGACCATTAAAGGTCATACTATTTTTTTCAATTATGATACGTTTTATGTGTGTTTGTTTTGGATTGAGTTTTTATTGTTTACAGTTGTTATATCAACTATTTTTCTTTATTTCCTTCAACTATCTTTGATTAAACAGTATAGTTTCCTTTATTGTATTCTGACAGTTCTGTCTATTTAGCTGTCTTTGGCTGTTAGACCCCCAGAGGTGGGCTGAAATTTTCCTTGTGGATATTTAGAAACTCAGGCCTATTTGTAAATGTGGTGGTTTGAAATAAATTGGTCCCCAAAGTGAATGGCACTATTAGGAGGTGTGGCCTTGTTGGAGGAAATGTGTCATTGTGGGGTTGGCCTTGAGGTCTCTTTTTCTCAAGCTTCCCTCAGTATGACAGTCAGTTGATTTCCTGTTACCTGCAAGATGTAGCACTCTCAGCTCCAGCACCACATCTGCCTGCACACTGCCATGCTCCTCTTCATGATCATAATGGACTGACCCTCTGAAACTTTAGGTGAGCCACCCTGAACTAAATGTTTTCTTTATAAGAGTTGCTATGGTCATGGTGTCTCTTCATAGCATTAGTAAACCCTAACTAAGACAATAAGAATATCTATCATTGTGGCAAACAGGGAGGAACAGTGGATCCAGATGAGAAGCTTTGAATTTCGAGGTATGCTGTCAGCACTATGTTAAGAACCTCAGAGGAAAAACAAAAACAAAAACAAAACAAAACAACAACAACCACAAAAAAAAGTACAATCCCCAAAATGCATCTTTTACCCAATGCTAATACCACACATGTTCAATCAGCATTTGTGTCTTACTTTTTCCCAATGAATGCTAGCATGGAAATAATTTCCTGTTTCTCCATTGTAAGTAATGGTAGGTTTCTCATCACATTTCCAGCTCATTATTGGAAAGATTCTTCACCATTTTCAGTCAAGTTTGGTTGGCCATCTGTCAGAGCACTTGTTTCACAAAAATAGGGATGTGTGCTAGTTGTTAGTGAATAGAATTGGACTCAGGCCACAATGTCCCACAGTCTCTACATATATGTCTAAAGCTTTCACCTTAATGCTTATAACAATTTTTAATTTAAGAAAATGGACTATGTATACAAATTCTGAAAGACTAAACCAGAAAAGCTATCATTCTCCAATAAATATTAGTGATAATAACAATATCTCAAGTCCTTAGTTTCTCACTAGGAGAAACCATTTAATTTGGCGTAACCCTATGATCCTCTATCTCAATAAACCTATCAGATTCTTTGCCAAAGTTTATGTTTATTTCTTTATATTATTGACATAGAAAAACTTGTTCAAATAATAAGGTAATTAATGCATTTTCTCATCAGGTACATTAAAAAGTAAGAAATCACATTCTGGAATAAATTTCATTGTCCTAGGTATCTAATTAAAATAATCAGTTTACCAAGCTCTATATAGGCTATAATTTATTTTAATCTGTTCTCTGAGGATGACCCAAAGAAGATGCCATAGAAGTGGGAAAAACATATAACCTGAAAAGAGAACAGAGTGCAATAAATATGGCTGTCTTTAAGACAACTGCCTTTGCTGTGCTGTTGGGCACACTGTTCATCTCATTTTGTAGCTTCTGATTGAACATTCTAATAAATTGAATCAAAATGTCAGCCTGGTATGCTGTATTGCATCCTTTATAGGAATTAGATCAGTTTTAACATCACATGCCCAAAGCTACTGTGGGCAAGAAGGATCCCATGTAATAGATCTGTCATTTTTACATTCTGGTTCAAAGCTATATAATTTTCTTTATCACCATCAATTATACTTCAAAAGCTGTCAAATATGCTCCTTCTTACTTCTTATGCAGTCAGACAATAAAAATATGAAATACAATTTTTAAAAGTAGATAAGTTATCAAAGCTAAAATGTGTTTGAATTGAATCTTTCTTCCATAACATGATGAGTTTCACATTCCCAGTAGAGTTTTATAAGTAGCACTCATTATTGCTTACTGGGAGAGTGTCAGGCACTGAGTAAGACTTTCTTCCTTTTGTTTTGTTTTATTTTAGTTGATTCTGTAATTCATTCTTATATTTAACTAAACAAGGGTACCCCAGAACACATCTCATAATGTGGGGAGGAAGGGAAATCTCTGGGTGAGAAGCTCTAAGGAGCTGTTCTTTTATATTTTCACATTTGTCAGAATTCATTAGCTTTTAGTAAATAATTCTGAACAGGAGGAAAGTGTGGCAGTTAGAATTATAGGCAGTAGATGGACTTGGGAAACTTTCCTGTGATATTGGTACATGTCTTAAAGCATCAACTTCTTGAAAAGAAATCCACAGAATGATTGTACAGAGTATAGCAAAGGGAGACATACTACTCTTCTAACTTGTATGAAAAGAAAACACTCCCCAATACAGATAGCAAGCTGGGAAAGATTTCTGTCTATTATAAAAGTACATACTGTTCCTAAATGGTCTGAGATATCTTACAAAGATGCATAAAATGAAAAGATAAGAGAACCATTTCAGAAAAAAGTAACTGGGACAACTTAAACTCAAAAGGAATGATATGTCACAATAACTCACAAGTCTACTGTGTATAAACCACAAAGGTAGATCTGAATGATAAAAAAAAAAAAAATCTTGTAACAAAATTTCCAATGTCCGTGAGATACAAAATGATTGCTTAGTAGAAAGTATGCTCTAGTTCATACTTAAATCAGTCAACATGTTCTCCTGAGGCTCCTTATGAAAAGTACATTCAGATATAGAAGAATTGGGTGTACCCAGAGTGTCATACTCTCCTATTCAGAGATTAAAATATCTTTGTTACAGATATTTTAGCCTTTTAAGATACAGAAAGATTGTGTGATTCATCATTTTTTATACAAGAAAAAAAAATCACAATAGCCTTTGTTTTATAAAATATACATCTGTAATAATAAAACATATTTATGAAATTTTAAATTTTAGAGTTAATGACATTAAATATTTTATTTCATTTAAATAATTTTTTTCATTTATTTTACATACTGACCAGAGTTACCCTTCCCTCCTCTACCAGCCCCCAACTTCCCATCTACTCCCCTCCCCTTCAATTCTTCCTCAGTCTCCATTCAAAAAGTGGCAGGCCTCCCATGGACTAGAACAAAGCATGGCACATCAAGTTGAGGCAGGACCAAGATCCTCCCCTTGCATCAAGGATGGGCTACATAATCCAGCATGGAGAATAGGTTTCCAAAATCGAACTAAACACCAGGGACAGGTCCTGATCTCACTACTAGGAGTCATAGCATTTAAGAGAAAAGATAATACATTATAGCAAAATTGACCCTTATTACATTCCACAACCAGATATTATTTTTCCTACAGAATCCATCTTATATATCAGTTTCTTTGGCTGAGGCATTGTCTTAGTTAGGGTTACTATTTTTGTGATGAAACACCATGACCAAGAGAAAATTGGGGAAGAAAGGGTTTATCTTACTCACAGTTCCATATAATAGTCATCATCAAAGGCTGTGAGGACAGAGACTCAAGCAGGTCAGAAACCTGGAGGCAGGAGCCTATGAAGGCCATGAAGGAATGACTGCTTACTGGCTTGCTCCCCATGGCTTACACTTTTGCCATTAGCCTCTCCTAGGCTCTTATTTTTAGGGACTTGAGCCATGACACACAGTGTCATGCCTCAACTGTTCTCCATGACCTCTTCATGCCTTCAAAACCCATACAACCTGGATGAGTTGTACACTGCCAAGTTCCAGTTGCAGCATGGGGTACAACCTTGACCCCTTCTAGAATACAGCCTCTGTGTGCTGATCCAGAAGAAACATTTACCAGACTTAACCTCAGTAATGCTGGTCTCCTCTTAATCAGAGCCATTTCTTCAGCCTCAAGTGAATAACATTCGTTGTCCCAGCAAATTAAAAGTTTTCCTTTAGTGGTTCTGTTCATTCTCTTGTTAATCACAACAGAGTCTTCAGCTAGAGCTGACAAGACAACACAGATTCTTTAGATACAAAGCATGGATGAGTCCTTGCTTCCTCTGTAACTTCACAAGCCAGTCCTACCTTGTCTGCACTGCTCTTAACATTCAATATTATTTTGGTATTTCGAGGCAAGGTTTCTTTGTGTAGCTTTGCGCCTTTCCTGGAACTCACTTGGTAGCCCAAGCTGGCCTCGAACTCACAGAGATCCGCCTGGTTCTGCCTCCCGAGTGCTGGGATTAAAGGCATGCACCACCACTGCCTGGTGCTCTTAACATTCTTATCGTCAAGGCTCCTACAGAAAAGCTCACCAAGCTCTCTAAACTCAATGGCTTTTCTAGCTCAAAGATCACAGGTCCTTCCATAGTCCTCCCCCAAACAACATGGTCATATCTGTCATAATACCGACTTGTCCTAATTAGATTTATTAGTGGTGTGATGAAACATCATGACAAAAAGCAACTTGGAGAGGAAAGGGTTTATTCTACTCACAGTTCCTTATAACAGTTCTTCAAAAGTAGTAAGGAAAGGAACTCAAGCTGTACAAGAGCCTGGAGGCAGGAGCTGATGCAGAGCTCATTGAGGGGTCCTGTGTTCTGGTTTGCTCCCCATGGCTTGCTCAGCCTGCAGTCATAGAATCCAGGAACACCAGCCCAGGAACAGCACCACCCACGATGGACTAGGCGAGCCCCCATCAATGATGAACAAATGCCTTACAGCTGGATCTTAGGGAGGCTTTTTCTCAATTGAGGGTCCGTCCTTTCAGGCAACTGTAGCTTGTGTCAAGTTGCAAAAAAATTAACAGCATACATCCTTTGGGACCAAGTGTTCAGGGTCTACTTCCCTGATACTTTCCAAACTTGTCCCCTCTCTTTGTTGGAATTAAAATTAACTGCTGCCATCCAGTTTTCCCTCGTCTATCATAGGTATCTCCTCCAGCCACTCTTATGTTCTCATCCTAGTTTTCAGCCTTGTTACTTACTCGTCTAATATTGCCAGTTTCAGACTGATTTTACCAACTGCAGTTATATTTATGAAGATACTTTGTTCAATGTGTATCAGTAACTCACCAAGACATTGTTTAACTATTTGTTCTTACCTTTCTCTTATAATTAAGTTCTGAAGCCTCTCCCACAAGTTTCTGTTTAAGCATCTGGTCCCCACCTGGTGTGGCTAATTTAGGTTGTCTCCCTCCATACTCCTTCCCCTTTGCCCTCTTCCTTCCCCTTCAATGCTATGTCCTTCCATTCCAGCCCCCATATATACATTCTATATATTCTATTCTCCTTTCCTACACAAGTCTACCTGCACACTCTAGTCCCGTACTCTATATCTAACCTCTATGATTTTACAGATTGTACCTCAGTTATCACTGACTTAACAGCTAACATCCAAATATAAGAGAATATGGACCATACATGTGTTCCTGTGTCTGGAGTACCTCATTTAGGATGATTTTTTTTCTAGTTCCATTCATTTACCTTGGGATTTCATGATTTCATTTTCCATTTTTGTAAATTCTGAGTAATACTCCACTGTGTTAGTTAACCACATTTTCTTTATCCATTAATTTGTTGAGGGACATCTGGACCATTTACAATTCCTGGCTCTAATGAATAGATCAGCAATTAACATGGTTGGACAAGTGTCCCCATAGCATGATGGAAGGTCTTTTGGGTAAATGTCCAAGAATGGTATACCTGGGTCTTGAAGTAGATCAATTCCCATCTTCCTGTGGGATGACAGCACTGACTTCCATAGTGGCTGAATAAGTGTGTAGTCCTTCCAGCAATGGATGTGTGTTCCCCTGATCCGCGTCCTCACCAGTATCACTTGTTTCACTGAACTCAATTATTCTGACAGTTGTAAGAGAGTATGTCAAAGTAGTTTGCATTTGTATTTTCCTGACGAATAAGAATACTGAGCATTTCTTTAAGTGTTTCTCAGCCACTAGAGTTTCCTTTACTGAGAATTCTGTTTTGATCTGTACCCTATTTATTAAATGATTTTTTTTTTAAGGTCTAGTTTCTTGAGTTTTTTAGATATTTTGCATACTGGTCCTCTATTGGATGTGTGGTTAGTGAAAAGTATTTACCACTCTGTAGGTTGACACTTTGTTCAAATAACAGTGCCTTTGCCTTAAAGAAGCTTTTCAATTTCATGAGGTCCCATTTATAAACTGTTGAACTTAGTGCCTATTCAGACAATCTTTTCCTGTGCCAGTGAGTTCAAGGTAATTTCCCACTTTCTCTTGTATCAGGCTTGGTGTATCTATCTGATTTTGTGCCTAGGTCTTAGATTTATTTGGAGTTGAGTTTGTGCAGAGTGATGAACATGGATCTTGTTACATTCTTCTATATGCCAACATCCAGTTTGACAAGTATAATTTGTTGAAGATGTTATATTTTTCTCCACTGTATATTTCTGCCTTCTTTGTCAGTAATCAGGTGTCTATCAGTGTGTGGATTTATGTCTGGGTCTTCAATTTGATTTCATTGGTCAGCTTGTCTGTTTTTGTGCCAATACTGTTTTTTTTTCTGCTTTTATTACTATAGCTCTGTAATATACTTGAAATGGGAGATAGCGATACCTTGCACAGTTTTGTTCATATTTATTTATTCAGGAATGCTTTAAGGATTCTGGGATGCTTTTTTTTTGTTTTTTTGTTTATTTGTTTTTTAAGATGTGCTTCCATATGAAGCCGAACATTGTTCTTTCAAGATCTGTGAAAAATTGTGTAGGAATTTGAAGGGAATTTGATTGAATCAGTATATTGGTGAAATTATTAAGGCTACTCCACGTAGTTAAAAGGAAGATTCATTTAATGGGTGACTTACAAATGAAGGGATAGGTAGGTCGCAGGGTCTGGGGAAGGTGTATAGCAGTCCAGCGGTGTTCTCTGGAGCTCTGCTCGGTCAACCTCCACCGTCCAAGGTCCAGGAACAGAGAGTAAGCAAGCTGGCCCATCCAGCTCTTGGGTCTCCAGGCTCCTCCCTTGGCCCCACCTTGTAGGCATGACAGTTGCCGAAGCCTCAATGGGGGTTGGAACTTCCAGATCAAAGCTGGAATGGCTACCCACTACATCTCCCCCTTTTTGTCTAAATAAGAAGATTCTAACCTAATACAAGACTATATACAAAGGAATAGTTATCAAATATTGTCCAAGAATAATGAGGGATAATGACCTAGATAAGATGGAACTACAACCAATGTAAACAATACCAAGCAAGAAATGCATACTAAAATCCAGAGAAGTATAGAGCATAGGTAAATGGCATTTTACAAAGATCATTCCAAAAGGTGTCCTATCCTAAAGAACCTGAATCTGATACTTAATATGTTCTATCTAAGATATTATATATATCTTATATATATATATATATATATATACATATATATATATATTAAGTTGTAACTATAACTGCTAGTCTTCCATCCCATCAAAGACCTGAGAAGGAATATAATGGTACCTGAGAAATGGTAGATGGATGTAAGCAACTTTCGGGAATCTTGCAAGAGTAGACCAAGACAGCTGGCAGCCTGGACAGTCACCTAATGTTTCTCAGTATTGTTGGTGCATTCAAATTGGCCACAGGCCTAGAGTACCTGACAGACTGTTTTCAGAAGCAGGAATTCTGAAAGACCATCTTACCCTGTCTTGGCAGAGTACAGTGGTCACTTTCCTTGTGTCCCGCTTGTCCAGAAAGGACAGCATTGCATTTGTACTGTCAGTAGTTGAGGCAAGGGCAGTTCTTTGCTCAGTAGGCCATTTTGTGCCAAGAAGACAAACTTCCAACTGGAAATGTCTTAGAAGCCCAACATTCTCTCAGGATCAAATGGAGTTTATCTTCACCTTGACAAAGATAGCCATTTGGGCAAGAAACTGTTCTTGCCTGGACTGCTTGATCAACTGGACCATAGGAAGGTGACCACTAAACTTTGCTTGACAAAATGGCCCTTCAGGTTCCTGCTTTGCAGAGAAAACTTCCAGACATTCTACAGGGCACAGAGAAAAGTGACTGAGAGACTCTAGGCCTGTGAGCTGAAGACAGATGCCCCAACTTTACAAGAAAACTTTGGATGACTGTCCAGGCTGTCAGCTATTCCTGTCTACCCTGCAAGACTCCCAAAAGTTGCTTACATCCTTCTCCTATTTCTCAGGTAGTATTATATCCTTCTGAGGTCTTTGATGTAGTTGAAGACTAGATACAATTTTCCTTAGTTATGATAAAAGATAAGTTAGATATAAAACTTTAAACTCACAAATATAAGAAAGATAGGATATCTTCTTAAAAATTGTAACTGTAATTCTTGCTCGATAATTGTTTTGTTAAATGTAATTTTACTATGTTAAAGTTAAAACCTTCCTTTTTGAAAAAGAAGAAAAGGGGAAGTGCTGTGGGATGTTCTGTATGACAAATATGTTAATAAATAAAGCACTGATTGGCCAGTAGCCAGACAGGAAGTATAGGCAGGACTAACAGAGAGGAGAATTGAGGAAACAGGAAGGTGGAGAGAGACACTGCCAGCCACCGCCAGGACAAGCAGCATGTAAAGATGCCAGTAAGTCACGAGCCACATGGCAAGGTATAGATTTATAGAAATGGGTTAGTTTAAGATATAAGAACAGTTAGCAAGAAACCTGCAATGGCCATACAGTTTATAAGTAATATAAGCATCTGAGTGATTATTTTATACATGGGTTGTGGAACTGAGGGGCTTTGGTGGGACCTGGAGAGAAGCACTCCAGCAACATCAGTAAATTGTCTTGTTAAGTGTCTTAGTTTGTGTTTCTACTACTACAGTGAAACACCATGACCAAAAAGCTAGTTGGGGAGGAAAGGGTTTATTTGGTCTACACTTTCTTATCACTTTTCATTATCAAAGGAAGTCAGGACATGAACCCAAACAAGGCAGGAATCTTGAGGCAGGAGCTAATGCATAGGCCATGGAGGGATGCTGCTTCCTGGCTTTTTCTTCATGGCTGACTCTGCCTGCTTTCTTATAGAATCCAGCATTACTACCCCAGAAAAAGCAAAGACCAACAATGGACTGGGCTCTCCCATTTCCCATCAGTCAACAATTAACAAGCTATCTTACAGGCTTGCTTACAGTCTGGTCTTATGGAGGCATTTTTTTTAAATTGAGGTCACTCTGCTCAGATTACTTAACTTGTGTCAAGTTGACATAAGACTATCCAGCACTGTAGGATGGTAATTTTTACTGTATTAGTTCTACTGATCCATGAGCATGGGAGACCTATCCATCCTCTGATAACTTCTTCAATTTCTTTCTCCACTGTCTTGAAGTGTTTATCCATAGAAGTCTTTCACTGTCTGGTTAGAATTACCCCAAGTTATTTTATATTATTTGAGACTATTGTGAAAGGTGCTGTTTTCCTGATTTCCTTCTTAGTCTATTTTCCATTATATATAGAAGGGCTACTGACATTTGTGAGTTAATTGTGTACCTAGCTAACTTGACTGAAAGTGTTTATCAGCTGTAGGAGTCTCCTGGTGGAATTTTAGGATCATTTACATATGCTATCTTATCATCTGAAAATACAGATAGTTGGAATTATTACTTTCCAATCTATATCCACTTGTTCTTCTCCAGTTGTCTTACTTTTCTAGCTAGTCCTTATTTTTTGAGATGATAATACAATTATATGATTTTCTCCTTCTGTCTCCTCCCTCCAGATTCTCGCATGTAAGTCTCTTGTTCTCTTTCAAATTTATTGTCTCTCCTTTAATCAATTGTTGGTATACACACAAACACACACATTATGATTTTTCTTATACAATTTTTACTTTTTTTTCCTATGGGTATAAGTCTGTGTGGTATGCATGTTTTCTGTATGCATGACATATGTGTATATTTGTGTGAGTGTTGGCATGCTTAATCTGCAAGGTGTCTCTATGGGTTAAATGACAGCTTGGGGGCACTGGTTCTCAACTTCCACATTGCTTGATTCATGATCTCTCTTACTGCATTTGCTGACTGTATGTCTAGTCCAGGCTTGCTACCCTGGGGACTTTTTACCTGGGATCCAGGAATCAAGCTCAGATTTTCAGATTTGTGTAGCAGTCACATTTACTCCCTAAGCTCTTTCTGTGTTACATCTTACAACTTCTTTAACTGATAGGGTTTTATTTTATTTATTTTTTAAATTACCTGGATGATTGTTTTACATGCATGTACATGTGTGGCACTATATATATTTCTGGGGTCTATGGAGCAAGAAGTTGTTGATTACCTGGAGCTATATTTTCACAGAATTGTGTAGCTAAAAGTTTTCCTGATTCTGCCTGGCTCCCATGGCCCCACAGTGCCACAGCTGCTCAGACCCAAATGAACACACAGCGGCTTATATTATTTTTATACTATGGCCATGGCAGGCTTCTTGCTAACTAGCTCTTATATATTAAATTAACCCATTTCTATAAATCTATACCTTGCCACATGGCTCGTGGCTTACTGGTAACTTTACATCTTGTTTCTACTGATGGAGGCTGGCAGCGTCTCTCTGCTCTCAGTTATTCTTTCTCCTCTCTAGTTAGAATGTCTTGCCTGCCTCTAAGCTGCCTCGCCATAGGCCAAATGGCTTTACTTATCAACCAATCAGAGCAACACATATTTACAGCATACAGAAAGACATTCCCCCATCAGAGTTGTGAGCTAACTTATGACTGCTTGAAACTAAACCCAGGTTCTCTGAAAGAGCAGCAAGGGCTCTGAACCATTGAGCCCACTCTCCTGTGTCTGACTGCAAAGTTTCATATAGCTTCTCATTCTTATCTTTTTTTTGTTTTAATTTTCATACAACAGCTTTCTACGTATTAGTAGTGAGTACCTAAATGTGATTATTGTAGAATAGTTTTAAACATTTCAAAACAACAAACCCATTGTTAGCACATTTCACCAAAATACATCAGTGTGATGAAGCATGCTTATCTTCAGTCTTTATAAATGAATTCAGTGGTTCAGACCAGAAATATTTGCCTATTTAATTCATTTCAGTAAATCTGACTGGGAGAATCTAACCTGACAGGCATTGTGCTAGGTGCTGTGAGGGCTCTCTGTGCCTGGCAGCTACTGGCAGTCTTTAACATTAAATCTGTATTATTAAAGTTGTAATGACCCTCATTTTATATCTTAATAGCATGCTGGTAGTTGACAGGTAGATCACCTCATACGATTTCTTTTTTTCCAAATGTCATTTGGCATGCTCCTACCACCAGTGCCTATGAGATTCAGTGATTTCACTTGACTCATACCAGTTGCTTAGTAACATGGAAAAGTACAGCTGCAGCTTCTCTTCTTCAAGCTGCTGCTCCTAAATACGAATGAAACCATAGACATTCTATTTTTGTGTTCAGAACTCACCACTTTCAAAACTCTGTGTCTGATTCTCTGAAGCAGAATGGTGAAGGCAGTAAAATTAAAAATCAAATAATAGTTCTAAAAAAATATTTGCTTTCACTCCTTATTTCTTTCCCAGATGCAATCATATTTGTGTGAAAGCTCTGAGATACAATTAAAGTCCTATAGTGAAATAATTGAAGTCAGGATCAAGAGGCCTCTGTGCTTGAATTTAAGCAAATTATTAACTTCTCAAGAAATGCATATGTTTCTTAGTCCATAACATGTAAATGCTTAAATCTGGCAATTGCTCTTCCTCCTGAGTGACTCTATAAAACCATTGCACATATTTCTAAATCACTCAATATCATTATTTCTTAAACACATTTTATAAGTTTTTTTTCCATTATATTTTGTGTTTTATCTCTACTCAGATTACATGGATTAGAGATGAAAAATACATTTTAAAAAAGAGGAAGAAGAATTCAACTGCTGGCTAGTCACTTTATAGCTCCTTATGCTCTATGGATAAGTGAAAATATTCACCTAATGACAATGTGGAGTAATGACCCTTTGGTTACGCTCTAGGTCATCTCTCCCTCTTCAATGCCCACATTAAACGTATTCCTCAGTTCATTTCACATCTTAGGGAATGAAGTCAGCTTACATGCTAACTTCTCCTCTTTTTCTCTGAACTCCAAGTTCATGATTGCTTTAGCAGACCTCTCTTGGTTCTTATAGAGTGATTTTTTTCAAATAGGATGTGTATCCTTTTCCATTATAAATATGAGTACTAATTTGTCTTCTTCTCTGGGTTGTGACCTCCTGTAAAAAAAGGGGGGATTTTCATATTTCACTTTTATATTTCCAGCACCTAGCATAGTTTTTGGCATGTTGGATTTATTGCATACTTCCTTTTAACTAGTAAAAGTCAAAATATATCAGCAAATCTTATATATCCTTTGCTAGATGAAACATAGTTAACATGCTCCTTCTTTGAAAGCAAAGTATACTGGGAGATGATACTAAAAGTTCTGTGTTCTCAGAAACAACCTGCAAATCAGGGTTTTATGTACTTTTCTAGCATTTACCTTCCCTCCAATGAAACTGTAAAATATAAATAGAAAACAATCATTTGAGATTCATCATTTTCAATTTTTGGCATGTGTTTAGCATATACAAGGTAAAGAGTAAACTGAGTGTGGTGTTACCATTGATTTCAATGAGGTCTTCATAACATTAATAATATTTATGAAATATGTTTTAGGATAAATATATTTTTCAGTGCTTCAAAGTAATTTGTGGTTATACAAAATGTCTAACACACCATCCTCTCAAGCCACAGCATGTTATACATATATAAATTATATCTCATTGTTAATGTAAATGTTTCAGGCATGTCAGTAAAACGATTCTTACAAAGTCTTCTAAAAGGTCAGAGAAAATGCTAGCAGATATTCCAGACAATGTCAGCCCTCCCTAGTTATGGGGTTAGGAACCAGACACTCTGTGCCCCTTGCCTTGAACATGGCTCCCTGTGACCTCAATGACTTTTCACCTATTTCTATAATTGATTAAAGAATGTGCACAGGGATCATCATCCACTTTTATTCCTTGACCCTATCATGAAGGAAAGGCACAGACTCCCTCACTCATTTGGGGGAAAGACACCAGTGAAACATGTAAGCTTCTCACAGTAAAAGTCAGAACTGAAATCACTACATCAGACCTGATGAAGATGTCCTGCCTCATTGAGAAAATCTGCCATAGAGAGTGGACAGAGGCACAAAAACAGGATAAGGGCGCATCACGGGAACTTGTAAGAATGGAAGACAAAGGAATCGCCCACATCTTCTTAGTCGGAACTCAGTTACCAGATGTCATGGAAAAACAAATGAATCGTCAAAACAGTCCCTGAATATGGGAGAGGAGAGAAGAGGGGCAGTTAAGGAAAATAGATTTCCTTTCTTGTTTCTAGTCTTTACTACTCAAAATGAACATGACCCTAAGTAAATGTATTATTATGGATTTATACCTTAATAATATGTTATATAAACAGACTTTTGAGTAATTTGGGGGTTTAGCTATGTCACAGAGTTTCATGCCAAATTTTACAATGACATGCTTTTTACCTGGATTATACTGTTTTTCCAAGGCTCTAAGATCCAAGAACACTTTTGGGCACAGTGATCTGAGTGTTTCTCTGTGTCTTTCTAGGTATGCTGTGAGATTTCTCTTGTGGGTGCCCTTGATAGACAACTCAGCTCTGCTTCCTTTGTTCTTTCCTGTATAAGAAAATTAGCCTGTGCATGTTTTAGCCAACCATGCAGAGCATGCGGAGAAGGATAGAAAGGAACCAAATAAAGCCTTTCAGTACATTGCTACAGAGGGTCCCTGTTATTTCATGTGCCTACCTGCGATTTATTAACTCTATGATGATACAAAGGAACATTTATTCAGTGGAAATCAGTTTAAAGTTGGAATCTTTATCTTGCAAGTCTGAGAAGACAGTGAATTACCAATCTCCACCAAGTCTTGTGTAAACAACACGTATTCCTTGGTTGACTGTGTTCTTAAGGTATGCGTTTCTTCTTTTGTGTCTATTCAATGCAGTTGATGAGATTCAATGGCACTTTAAGTAACTAAATCTGTGCATTTGTTTTCTGTTTTCTGTACCAAGTCACCTGTCCACATCTGAACTAGGATTACTGTATAAGTAGACGGCATGTTAATTAGGAAAAGGCGATATCAGCAGTGACAGCATTAATTGGTCCCAGAGTAGCTGTTCTACCTCTCGATGTGTGCAGGAAGGCTTTCTTCAACTGAACATAAAAAATATTGTTTCTTTGAAAATTTTATAGATCTACAAAATGGCATTTCATTCATATCCATCCTCCACTTTCTCCACCAACTTCCCCTGCCCTCCCCCGACGTGTATCTCCCTTCTACTCTTCCTCCTGTTTTCCTGTCTTCTCCTTCCTCTTCTCAAAGGGTCCAGTTAGTTATACTCATCTGCCGCTGGATGTGGGAATCATCCATTGTGGTATGCCAAACAATCCTTGGGCATCCCCCCACCCCTAAAAAAATACTCTATATTGCCTAAGTAGCCTTTAGCTGCCAAGTGATCCTCAGTTTGGTGATCCTTGTGAGGTCCAGAGAAAACTTTACTCCCCAAATTCTGGCATCCTTTCCCCTCTACCAAAGGAGCTGTTTTTCTTATCACTGTCAGAAGGGGAAAATGACTATCTGTGGTTTCTATTAACATCCCAAAGTTCATGTTGACCTCCAGGTTTCCTCGATATCACAAGTACATGTGGCTCTTTCAGCTTTTCTTACCCCTCTCCCTACCTTAAATTTTTCTAGCTCAGGCCTCCCCCCCCCCAAGCTTCTTATTCTCTTATAACCCTGCAGTTTTGGCTGCTCACACTCTTGCCCGCTTCCTTGTGTTCCTTTCTCTTGGTCATATATTTTTCTTCCTCTCTTTTTATCCCTCACTCTCATCTCATTTCTAAGTCCAGATCGCTGGCCGTGTTCAATCTACTACTTTATCTCTCTGCTCTGGACTTTTCCAGATGTCCTACAATGTACTCTCCCTTATACCTAGAAAAAATCCTTCCTCCCAGCCGGACCTTGGAGTGGTTATATCATCAGTTTATACATCTTGTACTGAAACGCTTAGTTTAGACAATGTCCACATTCCCTTCCATGCTGTAGTTTTTAATAGTTGACTCTTGTGCAGCTCCTATGCAGGTAATCAGGGTTGCAGTGAGTTTATTTGTGCAACAGCCATGCCATGTCCAGAGGACAGCATTTCATACTCCTGTGAAGATGGCTTCTGAAGGAAGTCTAATGGATCAACAAACTTAGTAATCCAAATACAGCCGAGCATCTCCTTTTCAGTCATCTCATTTTTATTTACTGAATAGTCCTCAAAGTTTGACATGGGAGGAATGGAACTGTGATTTCAGTTTTCATTTCATTTCAGTCACCCATAAAGATCAGAAACCAAGCTTGTTGCTCAGAAACGTTTCTTTGATAAGATACAATCAAATCCTTCAGGATAGAATGAAATAGAAGTTGATTTTTTTTCACAAAATTTGTCTGGGATTGTGAATTTAAAGCTCAAGAAATGAAATACATTAAGAACTGCAAATGCTCTTAAGACAAAAGAATTCATGGAACCCTGGGTTTTGACCATACTCTAACATGCAGAATTGGCCTGACCCCTGAAATATCCCAGATTTCCATTTACCAAGAACAGCTCTGTATTGAGAAATTTCAAGACTATCAGAAGAATTTCCAATTTGTATAAAAACATAATCTGTCTTCCTATCACAGCAATCCTTAGTTAGCTGTAGTTTTTCATCTTGGAGTCGACCTCTGAAGCTTCACCCTCTCGTGTTCATGTTGATAATATAATTTCTCAAGTCTTGCTTAGGCAGACATATTGTAGAGAGGCCATGTGTGTAGCTTCGCTATTATTTCTAGGTATACCTATATCAAAGCAGACCTGGGTCCTCCCATACTTACAATGTTTAGATCCCCCAGTTCCATGATATTTCCTGTGCCTTAGGTACAGGAGGATATAACCTGTGTGGTTGAGCACCCCCCACAGCTAGCTCTTTTTATATTTTGACCAGTTGGGGTTTTCTGTAATGGTCTCCATCTGCGGCTATGAGAATCTTCATTTATGGGGAGTCAAAGCTACACTTTATCTGTGAGTATCATGTAAGTAATTAGAATGCATGTTAGGAAATATACTGGTCTAAAAAAGTAGCTATCGTAGTTTATATTCAAAAACAAGTGATTTCATTAGTTATGTGCAGTTGACTAGATTTACAATACTAGGGAGGAGTTTCCTACAGTGGAGAAGACTAAAGTCCGATTAGACAGCTGTGAGTTAACACCAAAATAAGAGTGCAATCTAAGATGGGTAAGGTGACCTGCTGACGCCCCACGCAACCCAAGTCAGAAGCTCATTTTTTAATAAAAGAGGGACCTGTAGGACCCTGGCCCCCGTTTTGGGTAACTGCTGCCTTGGTGACAGACCTTGACCTCGATAATCTCCCTATGCTAATTCCCTGCCAGGTTCCACCCTCCTGAATGCTTAAGAGAAGTTCCTTGTCTGGTATCCTGAATAATGGGCGTTAACAGATTAGAAGCAAGATTGTAAAACATCAGTAGTGCTGTGGAATGTTCTGTATGGCAAATGTGTTGCTAATAAAACACTGATTGGCCTGTGGTTAGGCAGGAAGTGTAGGTGGGACTAACAGAGAGAA
>CABHPQ010160607.1:0-39914 GCA_902168405.1 Peromyscus aztecus | reverse complement strand
GTGTGTGTGTGTGTGTGTGTGTGTGTGTGTGTGTGTGTGTGTTACTGGGGATTGAGCCGAAGGAAATGCACATCCTAGGCAAATGCTCTACCACTGAGATATATACACAGGGCTGATACATATCTTTTAATTTAAAAAATATTTATTTACTTTAATCCCAGCACTTGGGAGGCAGAGGCAGGTGAATCTCTGTGAGTTTGAGGCCAGCTTGGTCTAAAGAGTGAGTTCCAGGACAGCCAGGGCTGTTACACAGAGAAACCCTGTCTTGAAAAAGAAAACAATATATCTATGTATATTTATATATACATACATATATATATTTGTATGTGTGTGTGGGCGCACATATATTTGTTATGTGGGTGCTGGAATCCTAAACTCAGGTCCTAATGTTTGTACAGCAAGCACATTTAACTTCTAAGACATCTCCTCCATCACTGAAATATTTTTGGTTTACTGAGGATTGAACCAAGGGCCTTGCAAACATTGGGTAACACATACTATTGATACTCTATCCCTAGCCCTCTTTTCTTGTTCTAAATTTTGAGACAGGGTCTCACTATGCTGCTCAGGCTTGTCTTGAGCATGGTATCATAGATAGACCTGGAACTCACCATCCTCCTGCCTCAGGCTCCCTAGTAACTCGGATTACAGGCCTGGGTCACGTGTGTGTGCCTGTGTGCATTTCACTATGTAGGCCAAGTTTGCCTGGAACTCAGCCTCCTCCAGAGTGCTAGGATTACAGTTGTGGGCCACTGTATCGGGCTGCAATTTGTGTCTTAGTAATGAACCACCCTAGCACTAGTGGATTATGTCCTCTTTAGAGTTATTGGGTTGTTCTTTTAATACATTGCTTAGTTTGATTTGTTCACATTTTATTTAGGCTTTTTGCTTCATGGTTTGAATTGATTTATGAACTCTTTTCCTCTTCCTATTATTGTCTGGCTTTGGTTTTAAGATAGGTAAGGAGAATGTTCTGGGTGACTTTCTAGCTCTCCTCAGATTCTTACACCAGTTAACACAACATGAAAGTCCCATGTTCTTCCAAGGCATTCTTCTCTTTTCTAACGTCTGATTTGACATTGTGTGTGCTACTTTTCTAGGTTGAAATGAGGGCACTTTCTGATTTATTTTATTATTTGAATGTATGTACGTGTGTGCAGTGTCCTCAGAGACCAGAAGAGGGCATCAGATCCCATGGAACTGAAGTTACAGGCTGTCTTGAGCAACTTTAAGTAGATGCTAGGAACCAAACTCCAGTCCTCTGCAATAGCAGTAAGTGCTCTTAACTAACGAGCCAGCCCCATTTGTCTATCAGTCATCTGTCTGTCCGTCCATCCATCCATCCATCCATCCATCCATCCATCCATCCATCTATCTATCTATCCATCATTTCTCCCTCCCCACTTTCTGTTGATCTTTCTGTCTTCTGTCTGTCTTTCTGTTTCATTTCTTGAGATGGAGTTAAATTTTGTAGACCAGGCTCACCTGGAACTCACTGTGTAGTCCAGGCTGGCCTCAACTTTATGGTGATCCTCCTGCCTCCTGATGAAGTCACAATCATGCATCATTATATCCAGTTGTGAACTGGGAAAACTTTCAATATCTCCCACCTCTCCAAGTCAGGGTTTCTCTGTGTAACCTTGGCTGTCCTGGAACTTGCTCTGTAGACCAGGCTGGCCTCGAACTCACAGAGATCTGCCTGCCTCTGCCTCCTGAATGCTGGGATTAAAGGTGTGTGCCACCACCACCCAGCTTAAAATTTCAACATCTTATGTGCTCTAAAAGTTAATTTATACCAGGCAGTGGTGGCTCATGCCTTTAATCCCAGCACTTGGGAGACAGAGGCAGCAGATTTCTGTAAGTTCGAAGCCAGCCTAATCTACAGAGCGAGTTCCAGGACTGCCAGGGCTACACAGAGAAATCCTGTCTTAAAAAAACCCAAAAAGAGTAAATAGACTGATAATTGTTAAGGAAGTTGAAGCATTACTTAGACTCCCTTGTCAAAATAAAACAAGGGTCTCGGTTACTCCTAAATATCAACAGACTATGCACATGTATGTGTGGGCTGTGGGGAAAGAAGCAGGACAGGGAGCGGGAGAGCCAGACAGATAGAGAGACAAAGAGACAGAGATGTACTATCACTCTCTTGGCACCTGGAGAAGCAAGTTTAACTCTGCCTTGAAAGCTTAGCACAACGGCAATGCTTGGTACACAGAGGCACTTAATGAGCAGAAGCAATTACCATTATTAATCCAGTTAATTAAAAAAATTAATGTCCCAGACACTGTGCTAATGTTTTTCATGGGTTATTGGTATTTCATTTAAGCAGGTACTGTTACAATTTCATTTCGTAAATGAAGAAATTTTTTTTTGAAATAGGTTTTGAGAAATTGACTTTCCAATGTCACAGAGCTTTTCTCTTCGGCTCAGGATACAACGCAGCGAGATAGAAAGCAAATGTTTCAGAAGCCAGCAGCGCACCACCACGCGCGGACTCGTGCGAGCACAGCACGGGAACGACTCAGTGTGCCAAGTCGCTTTCACACCGGGTTGCCAGCCGGCTGCTTTTTGTCCACGCACAGACCGGAAGTGTTTCTGACGGTCGCATTTCTGCAACGCACAGCCGGAAGTTTCTATCCGTGGGTTTGCAGAGCTTGATAAACTGAGGAGTGGGTTGCCGCTGCAGTTCCCAGGTGTGTGTGGGAGCCGGGGGATGGTGAGGTAGGGAGGACGGTGCGACCGTAAGGGACACCCGCGCGGGGAGGCGGAGAACACAGGCAGAACCCAGACCTGGTTTGGACCGTTCTCCTCGCGGCCTGCCTCTTTACCCTGCCCCCATTTGGCGCTTGAGTGACAGGGGCCCCGCCCCCCTGACCGTAGCAAGGTCTCTCCGCAGGTATTGACCCTTGATCTCGGGGTGCTTCCCCATCTCTCAGGCGTGATGGCTACAGGCGCGGATGTACGGGACATTCTAGAACTTGGTGGTCCAGAGGGAGATGCAGCTTCTGGGACCATCAGCAAGAAGGATATTATCAACCCGGACAAGGTAGCAGGGGCACTTGAGAGCATTGAGTGGGGGTGAAGGTGTTGGCGAAGGAATGGGAAGGGGTGACACTAGGAGAGATGGTGGAAGCGATAATTCCACCATCATAAAATTCGTGGTAAAAGAAGTGCTACCGTGAAATGAAAAGTATGCCATCGTTAATATGATGAAGGAGATAGGACACTGGGAGGTGGGGGGGGGGACCAAGAGAGTGTGACACTTGTAAGTTGTTGGGAAGAGAGGCAAAGACATTGTGACAGTCTTCAGGTGAGGGAAGGATTTTCTTCCCTGACAGGTGAAATGAGGCGGGAGAGGGATGCCTTGCTAGCACAGGGTATGCTATTCGTGTGAGTAGGTTACTATGACTTTAGTTCAGCATTTGTTCGTTCAGAGATTGTGCTGGGTCAAAAATTTTCAGGTAAGGGTAGGCCTAGGCTATCGTTTCTTCCCTGTGGTTTTATTTCCAGAAAAAGTCCAAGAAATCCTCGGAGACACTGACCTTCAAGAGGCCTGAGGGCATGCATCGGGAGGTCTATGCTTTGCTTTACTCAGACAAGAAGCAAGTATTGGAATTCCAAGCCCCCTGTGCATTACCCTAGCTCACATGGCATATCCTTACTTCCCTGTTTTCTCTTCCACTTCTTTCCCCAGCTCTTATCCCCAACCAGGGCTCCTCCTGCAGGGCAGCTCAGCTCCAGGACATGACTTCCTTATTTAGGGGTGGACAGAACTTCTTGTGCTTAGCGGTTCTTCATTCACCTGATTCTAACCTTTCACCTCCCTAACCTTCACTGCCAGGGACGCACCCCCACTACTGCCCAGCGACACTGGTCAGGGGTATCGCACCGTGAAGGCTAAATTGGGGTCCAAGAAAGTTCGGCCTTGGAAGTGGATGCCATTTACAAACCCAGCTCGAAAGGATGGTGCTATGTTTTTCCACTGGCGACGAGCAGCAGAGGAGGGCAAAGACTACCCTTTTGCCAGGTTCAATAAGGTGAGCTGCTGACAGACACGAGCCAAGCCCATCTGAACCACTTGAATGAATTTTCTAGTCTCCCAGGGTTGACTCTAGAATGTGCTCAGTCCCAGCCATGGTTACCCACTCAGTCTTAGGTCAAGTGCTGTGGATTGACTCTTCTGCCCACTGGATTCTTTCCTTCCCTGGATCTACTGTGGGTTTTAGTGGCTTCCCCTGGCTCTTCACGTTGCTGCTCCTCAGAGCTGTGTCCAGGTGCTTTGCTCCTCTGTATGTTTCTATTGTTCTCATTTAATGCCGCTGCTTCAGTTACTCTTCACAGGCTCATGACCCCAGCCCACATGACATGAAATGATGTCAACGGTGCACTTATGGGTGTAGGAGAGGCCTACTTTTTATTTATTTATTTTTGTGTGTACATGCACATGCCAGCCTGTGGAAGCTTTTTCTCTGCGTTAACCACATGGGTATAAGGGGTCAAACTCAGGTTGTCTGGCTTCCTGAGCCACCTTGCCAGCCCTGAGGCCCAGTGATGTCTTATCATTGAGTTCTGTAATTCTGTTACGATTACCAGTCACAGCTCCGCCTGTGCTCTTCATCCTCTGTGCTAGCCCCCTAAACCAAGATCAGTTATTTTTTTGGTCTAGATTATTGAGCCTTATAGAAAGCGGGGCCTTTTCCAGTCTCACCCAGCCACTGAGCTAGAGTAGTCTAGGCTTGGATAGCCCATGGCTAAGGCACTGTACAGTGTGGCTCAGAACAGTCTAGAATTAGAGCTTAAAACAAGGGGCTCGAACTCAGAATCCTCTCCGCCTAGTGTCTCTCTGTACCTGAGTGCCCTCTCCTGGGTGGCTTACAGGCTTTCTCACACTGAGCACAACCAAATGTGACTCTGTTACCCCCACCCCAAACCAGAGTTTCCTCCATTCCACCATCATTCTCAGGACCTTAGGCCCAGGCTAGAGAAGCTGGAGATACAAGTTGGTAAAGTTAGTGAAAAGGTATCTGAGGAAGGGGTAGATGAGTCAGCCTGATGTTAACATAACAGAACACTCAGTTTTTACTGCCTCTAGCATGTTGAAGCCTAGACCTTGAGAATAAAAATAAGTCAGACAAAGTGTCTGTCCTTAAAAAACTTCATGTTGTTGAGCGGGAAAGGAAGATGGGACAATTACAGTCTGGTGGGGACGAGCTGTCGGGCAGGCTGGAAGGTTATGGGAGTTTTCTTGATGATGTCACCAGGTGGGGCAGTGATTTTTTTTTTTTTTTACCTTCATGCACATGGAACATGGTGAGGAAAAAAAAAATACAAAGAATGGAAGGGCCCAGAGGTTTCTGCATTTAGGCCTGTGGCCGAGTTTGATCCCTGGAACCCAAATGTTGGAAGGAGAGAACAGACTCCCAGATGTTGCCCTCTGACCTCCAAATATACCCATCCCCACACACTTGAAAACAAAACTGTAATGTGAAAATGAAAAAGAAGCAGGGTGGTGGTGGTACATGCATTACACAGAGAAACCCTGTCTCAAAAAAACAAAAACCAACCCAATAAATAAATAAATACATAACAAAAAAGATAAAAAGAATTTCAAGGCTTCATGTGTATTGGATGCTATGGGCATTCCCACACTGATAAAGCTTAAAGCTCCATGTAGGGTGATGTGGTAGAGCTGTGGCTCAGTTGGTGAACAGCGACCATGCGATGGCTCTTGGTAACCAGGCTTAAGAACTTGGGCTTTGCCCTCATGCCTTTGGGCTACCCACAGATTTGAAAGTAGAGTCATGTCAGGGCAGGCTGAGTTTTGGAAAGGTCTGGGTGACTACAACAAGGTAGAGAATGAGTTCACGCTCTTCCTCTCCAGCTGCTCCTCTTGAGGGGCCGTACTCTCAGTGACTCGCCCTCTGCTCTTGCTCAGGCCATTAGTCCAGGAGTCCGGTTCTTACTTTCTTGTTACTTCAGCCTCTAGGCCTGTGCCTTCTCTGCCGCTCTGGTGTGGGCTTATGGCTTCTCGCCTCTGTCTTTGCTGAGGTGGCTCTTCAGTCTCCTACTCCTCCACCCCAGAGTCTTCTCTGTTGCCAGATGGTCTTAGATACAAGAAACAGGACCTTTTAAAAATGATTGTACGTGTGTCAGTGTTCTGCCTGCATGTGTCTGTACAGCACATGGGTGCAGTGCCCATGGAGGCCAGAAGAGGGAGTCAGAGTCACTGGAACTGGAATTGTAAATAGTTGTAGCTGCCCTGTGGGTGCTGGGGATGGAACCCAAGTCTAGAAAGTGAGGACTTTGAATCTCTTTAAAACTAGCTAGGCCTGGCGGTGGTGGTGCACGCCTTTAATCCCAGCACTCGGGAGGCAGAGCCAGGTGGATCTTTGTGAGTTTGAGGCCAGCCTGGTCTACAGAGAGAGATCCAGGACAGGCAACAAAACTACACAGAGACACCTGTCTCAGAAAACCAAACAACTAGCTATATTGGATCTTGTCACAGCCCAGGTGGACTCTGGGCCCCAGAAGGGGCCTCCCTGTGCAGCTGGTTCTGCTGCCGTGTCAGACGCCCTTAGGCTCCTCTCAGCTCACTCTGCTTCCAGCCTGGTTCCAGAAGGCAGGCCCACACATTAGGGTGTTTTGCTTGTTTGTTTGTTTTTAATTTCATGTTGTACCTGTGTTGTCCCCTCTGTTCTCCCTCACTAGGTCACTTCTCCTTAACCTTAAGATTTAGCCTGGTGTGGTGGTGCACACTTGTAATCCCAGCACTTAGGAGGCAGAGGCAGGAGGATCAGGAGTTCAATGTTATCCTCAGGAACATACTGAATTCAGGGCTAGCCTGGGCTACAGACAAACAAACAAAACCCCACACAGGGCTGGAGAGATGACTTAGTGATTAAGAGTATTTCCAGGGGACTCAAGTTTGGTTCCCAGGACCTGGAGTGGGCAGCTCATGGGCCACCTCAAACTGCAGCTTCTTCTGAACATCCAATGCCTTCTTCTGGTTTCCACAGGCACCCCCCCCATCCCCCCACTCCACAGACACATTAAAAACAATAGCAAAATAAATAAGAAATAAAAAGACTATGCCTGGGCAGGCAGTGGTGGTGCACACCTTTAATGCCAGCACTCAGGAGGCAGAGGCAGACGGATCTCTGTGAGTTCGAGGCCAGCCTGGACAGAGTGAGTTCCAGGACAGCTAGGTGCATAGAGAAACCCTGTCTGGAAAACAAAACAAACACAAAGCAAAGGACTAGGCTTGATTTACCTTTGCTCTGACCAGCTCTTTGCCCAGCTGTGCCCAGTGTCACTTGTTTATTTTTATCATCAGACTTACCACAGAGTATCAAAATTGTTTTTCTGTTTTTTCCCCCCCCAGTTGGATTGTGAGCACTGTGTCCCCAGCATAGGCTTAGCAGGCTCATGATAAGTATTTGTTGAATGAGTTGATTTGTCTTTTTGAACTGATTTGAGATTGGCCAGAAGTTCAGGGCATTTTAAAACCAAATGAAATTATCTCCTTGTAGTAGCACATGACTTTAATCCCAGCACTCCAGAGGCAGAGCAGGCAGATCTCTGAGTTTGAGGCCAGCCTGGTCTACACAGTGAGACCCTGTCACACATACACACACAAATTAAATTACTAAGTGGGATATATAGCCAAGCCTTCAGAGGTGATGCCCGAGAGGTCAAAAGGATGAGAACCTTCTGTTGGTAGAAGGAATACAGAATTCAGAATAAAGGGAAAGAGCCTGGTGTGTTCCAGACTTTCAGGCTGGAGATTTGGGTCCTCAAGGGCTAGTGGCTGCAGGTCAGGGCACCTATTCTTTAATGTGCAGTGGCTCTTCACTGGTCCTGTGGTGTGCTGAGCCCTAACAGTGAGAAATGAACTGGCTAAGCCTTGCTCTTGAATTTGTGAATTATCTAGAAGGCACTTTATCTAAGAGGTTAATGGAGACATGACATATGATCGAGAGCAGTACCCTTCCCCGGAACTGGCAAAATGTTCTATTTGTAGCCTAGTAGAGACAGAGAGATACTAGGATTCTAAGGCAACACAAGTTCATATTTATATTACGTTTATGGGCACACGGTTGACATAGAAAAGTGCTTCCCTGTTTCCACTCTTATTGTAGACCAGCTGTGACAAGCCCCGCTGCTCAGCCCTGTAAGTAGCATGGTGCAGGTCACATCTTGTTGGCAGATGGAGAATTGACTGGACAAGGACTGAGGGAAGCCCAGGTCGGGGAAGGTGGTTTTGTTTCTCTAATGCAGGCCAGTGATGGTGCTGTGCTAATCTAAGTGAGCAGACCAAGTGTGGCCATGGAGATGAAGCCACAGATTAAGAAGTAGGAATTAAAAGATACTTTCCAATGCCAGGTGAGGTGGTGCATGCCTGTAATCCAGTACTGGGGAGACTGAGGCAGGAGGACTGCTGTGAGTTAGAGCCAGTCTGGCCTCCACAGAGAGTAGTGGTCAGCCAGGGCCACTTCCCAAGCCTGTGTCGTCAACAACGAAACAGAAACACAGACCATTACCAAACAACACACCCAGGGTTCTGGTGCTGGCTGTTGGTGACAGTGGTTGGGGTCTGGATCGGAGATGTTTGAAGAAGAGGGATGAGTGCAGTACTGAGTATGTTAAGGTTGGACATGTGTTGTGACCTCTGGTAGAAAGTGTCCAAGAGCAGCAGGAAAGAGCCTGCTGTAGTTTTGAATTCTTAAGAAACTTACTGTTCCAGCCCAGCACTGACTCGGTCCTTGTCTCTGACCTACACATGCAGCTTATTGTGACGTTGATAACTCTGAGAGAGACCTGGGGCAGGAGGAGGAATGTGGGCCAGGAGAGGAAGGGGCATTGGCAGGAGGATTCCCTGGAGATGCCCAACTTTGAAGTGCTGAGATCGGCAAATCCCACTGTGACCACTGGGTGGCAGTAGTGCTTTAGACAAGTGGTGCTGGCCTAGGGGCACTGGGCCTTTCTGTCTGATGGGTTTTTGACTCCACAATTGACCCCTGGGTGCCATAGAAGTGCTTACAGGTCAGGTAGGAGCATGTGGCCCATTCCCAAAGATGGTAAGTTGTCCTGAAGTGAACCAGACAGGCCACTGACCCAGAGTCGTACAGGGAGGGCCTCTGGCCAGTCAGACTGGGGCTTTCCTTCTACAGGCTGCCCCTACACAGGGGTTGGTGATAAACAGGAAGGGGTGTGGCCACATGGCCAGTGGCCAGCCTGCTTGGCCATGTGACAAAGGAATGCGTTGCCCATGTCTTTGTGCCAGTAGACGGTGCAGGTGCCCGTGTACTCAGAGCAGGAGTACCAACTCTACCTTCACGATGATGCCTGGACTAAGGCAGAGACTGACCACCTCTTTGACCTCAGCCGCCGATTTGATCTGCGCTTTGTAGTTATTCATGATCGGTATGACCACCAGCAGTTCAAGGTGAGCTGGAGTGCCCAACCTTCCTGCCGTCCCTTCCGGATGCTTCTCAATGCTCATCCCCATGTGTCTTGATTCTCAGAAGCGTTCTGTAGAGGATTTGAAAGAGAGGTACTACCACATTTGTGCCAAGCTTGCCAATGTGAGGGCTGTGCCAGGCACAGATCTCAAAATACCAGTATTTGATGCTGGGCATGAGAGACGGCGGAAGGAGCAGTTGGAGCGGCTTTACAACCGGACCCCAGAGCAGGTCATGACCTCCTCTCCATACCTGAAGCTCTGCCTCTCCACCCTCCATGACCTCCACTCTCTCCCCCCAAGCCCCTCCCCCTTCAGCCCATTCCCTTGGTGCCCGTTCTTCCCTCCCTGCAGTTTCCTTCCCTCAGATACCCTGGTGTCCTTGAGCTCCCTGGCCACCTGCTCCCACACAGCCCTCACACATGCCAAAGCATTTCTTGCTTTTGCAGGTGGCAGAGGAGGAGTACTTGCTACAGGAGCTTCGTAAGATCGAGGCCCGGAAAAAAGAGCGGGAAAAACGCAGCCAAGACCTGCAGAAGCTGATTACAGCAGCAGACACCACCGCAGAGCAGCGGCGCACAGAACGCAAGGCCCCCAAGAAAAAACTACCCCAGAAGAAGGAGGCTGAGAAGCCGGTGTGGAGGCTGACCCAACAAGCTCAGGGTGGAAGGGTCATCTGGCACAGGGTCCCAGCCTCCGGGGGCATTCTGAGAGTGCCCTGAGTCAGTGGGTCCCTGGGCTACTCTCCCGTGACACCTTAGACTCTAACTCTTCCCACAGGCCGTTCCTGAGACTGCAGGCATCAAGTTTCCAGATTTTAAGTCGGCAGGTGTCACATTGAGGAGCCAGAGGGTGAGTCACCTCCTTCAGTGTTTAAGCCCTGGGCTCCAAATGGCTTACGTGCTACAGCTGCTGAGGCGAGTGCAGTGGGCGAGGGAACTGTGGGAAGAGGAGGCCTCGCCAGGATCTCATGCCATGGCCAGGTTGAGGTTGCCTTTACTATTCTCCACTTCTCAGCTTGTTCCATTTTAGCCACAGCTACTGGCAGAGGTTCCCTGTGAGCCTCACTGTATAACCCTCTTCACCGTAAGCATCGTCCAAGGGGTGCAGGACTTAGCTGACTGTCATTGCAGATGAAGCTGCCCAGCTCTGTGGGTCAGAAGAAGATCAAGGCTCTGGAACAGATGCTGCTGGAGCTGGGTGTGGGTGAGTGACGCCGAGCCTCCTGGGCTCGATAGCCCCTTCTCCCAGGGCTGCGCAAGGGAGGGTAGTTCATCCTGCAGGCCTTCAACCCTGGTCTGGCTCTGTCTGGCCTGCAGAACTGAGCCCCACCCCCACAGAGGAGCTGGTGCACATGTTCAATGAGTTGCGGAGTGACCTGGTGCTGCTCTACGAGCTCAAGCAGGCCTGTGCCAACTGTGAATATGAGCTGCAGATGCTGCGGCACCGGCACGAGGCCCTGGCCCGGGCAGGAGTGCTGGGGGGCCCTGCCACACCAGCAGTGGGACCAGCCCCGGCCTCTGCGGAGCCAGCCGGCTCTGAATCTGGGCTTGGCCTTGACCCCACCAAGGACACCATCATTGATGTAGTGGGGGCACCCCTCACTCCCAATTCGGTAAGAGCCTGGGCAGGCTTTGGGGCGCATGCCCTGGCTCTGGAGAGAACGCATGTATGTACAGTCCCCACTCCCTCCAGGCCCTTCAAGGGAATGCTTCCCACTGTGAGGGGAGGGGGAGGACAGGAGTGGGTTGACTGTTGGGCCTCTTCTCTGAGAATGACAGGCACTAAGCCCTGAGTCACACCTCAGAGGCCACTAACCTCAACACTTTCTGTCTCTTCAGCGGAAACGACGGGAATCTGCCTCCAGCTCATCTTCTGTGAAGAAAGCCAAGAAACCATGAGGGGCCACTAGGGTTGGTGGTGTGGTGTAAATAGAGCTGTTCCATTGGACTGGGCTGATTGGGCTGAGTCTATTTCCTTACTTCCTCACATCCTTGGCGGGGATGACAGCTGAGAGACTGATCACTACAGTGAGTCCCTGAAGGCCTGCTTGCAATGCCCACATTCCGGCCCGCCCTTCACACCTCTTTGTTGCCTAGACTCTGCACCTCCAACACCTGTGGTTTTGTGTTTAAGATGGCCTTGCCCACAGCAGGGGACTCAGATAGCAGCAGCTTTGGCAGGTGCTCTGGGTCTGTGCATCTCCAGTGAAGGCACTGAAGGTACTAGAGTGCCAGCTGCAGACATGCTGACGGCTCTGTAGAGGAAGCCTGGAGCATGAGCACAGCAGCAGCCTTACACACAAGGAGGCTCCACACACCAGGACCTTGTTTCCCCGACTTTATTCAGTGGCACGTTCACAGCAGGGATGGGGTGGACACAAGGTGGGGCCTGTTCTGTCCTGGAGCCCTGGGGGCACCACACACCATGCACTATGGATGGGAGGGGGCACAGGGGGGACCTGGTGGTCCCAGCAGAAGCCTGTGTACAAGGGAGAAGGCAGTGAGTACCTGGGTTCCCCCTAGCCCAGGCCCGTAATGGCAGGGGCTAATACTGGGCTGAGACTGAGGAGTGGGAGGGGGGTGGGGCACAAAGTGTCTGCTCCAGAGGGGCCAAGTGGCCAAGCCCTCACCCAGGGCACAAGCCCACAGGGCAGCTGGGGGACACTCTGGGCGCAGAGCTGTGCCACTCTCCCTTTTCCCTCTGGTGAGGGAGAGGATTCTGGTTTGGGCCAAGCAGCTACCGTCATGCCCCATCCCGTCCTCTGCCGATCAGAAGGGCTTTGATGTCTGCTTGAAGATGAAACCTCGGTATGCCAATGTCTTCATGATGTTGGCGATGTTCTTGCAGTCATCTAGAGAGAAGAGAAGACATTTAGACAGGGGCCAGATTCAGGAGCCACAGGCCTGAGGAGGACATCCCTGGCTCTGGTGGCAGCATCCCCCAGCCTTGGGTTGGGCTGGGTGACACTGGGCCTGCAGGAAGCCTGGACTCGGGGCTTCTCAGTCCCATAATTCATGCTGGAAATTGGCCGCTGTGTCCCATCCCAGCCCCAGCGGTGATGTATGGGCACCGTCGCAGTAAGAAAAAGGCAGAGTAAATGTGTAATTTCTCCCTTGACGGCCCCTGGCCGCTGGGCGATCCTTCTTGTTGCTGCCGCGTGGGGACGGCCTGTCCGCCACACTCCGTCTTCCCGCCACCCGACTTGATGTCTCCATTTCATTACTGTGCGGCCATTCATCACACCCACGGCCAGGGTGACTTTGTCGGCACTTGTGTGTTGGGAACTGTGGTCCAGGCCATACTCAACTGGTGACGAGGCACAAGACTTGGCACAACTGTGCCAGAATCCTGGGAAACACCTGTTCTGGATATCTCTCCGTGTAGCTCCAGACAGGCTGGGGAAGGCCCTGGCTTATGTGCTGTCAGACCAACCAGACACACCCACTAGTCAACCTACATCCTGCCCAAGTAGGCTGGCTGCTGGCCACCTTTGGAGAGCTTGTCATGAGAGCTTACTCCATGCTGTAAGCTACTGTGGTAGACTGGAGGCTGCAGGGACTCTGGGGACTTGGCCAGGACAGAACTTGCTCCACTGTAAGATACAGGAAGGGCAGTAACCTGGAGCTTGGCTTACTAAAGCAGGGGTTCTCAACCTGTGGGTTGTGACCCCTTTGGGGTCACTTATAAGACACCCCACATATCAGATATTTACATTATGGTTCAGAGTAGTAGCAAAATTACAGGTATGAAGTAGCAACGAGATAATTTTATGGCTGGGGGGGGTCTCCATATGTGAGGAACTGTATTAAAGGGTCGCAGCATTAGGAAGATTGAGAACCACTGCTCTAGAGGAAGTCTGGTACAGAAACTACCTGTTTTGTTGTTGTTCAGCTTCCCAGAGCAGTCCCCAACTGTCTCCTTTTATTCCTCTCCCACCTCCCTTCGTTGTCCATGGCCTCAGCCACTACTTTACCCTCGTTAGATGGATGCTGTGATGCAGAGGTACCATACACTGACGGTATAATCGAGTGAGGGGTTGTGGTGAGGTCAGGAGAACTCTGATTCTTTTCCTTCCATGGAGCCTCTATGTTTGCCCTCACTAAGACTGGTCTAGGAAAGGGGACCCCTGTACCCCCTGGGCAGGCCAGTCAGATGAGGTCCTGTCTTAGAAGAGTTCAATGTGCATGCACCTGCAGTGGACAGAGGTGTGAGGAGGTGACACCTTGTTTCTCCAGGGATTCAGAAAGCCGAGAGGGCTGGCTGATCTGCTCTGAGGCAGAGTGGGGAGAAGACAGATGGGTGGGTAGTGGCGGCCATGGCAACTCCAGACATGACCCATCCCCGTGGTTTATGGGCCGGACACGCGCCCCGCTCAGCTGAGGCCCTGTCATTTGTCTCCCTTAGTGAGTACGCCAGTCCTGTGGGGGTAGAGGGTAGAGGGAGGGTATGACAGGAGGAGCTAGGCCGTTGACAGGGGAAGAGAACAGGAAGAGGCCTGGGAGGTATGGTGGGGCCAGATGCCGTGATGGCATTGCTGAGAGTTGGGGGAACCTGGGATAAAAAGACAGTCTTCCCAAATAAACCTAGCCCTGTCAGGGCACCTCAAATCCTTCCTGTCTCCAGTACTCTGGAGACCATGGCTGCTGTGCATATTAAGAATAAGTCCCCTCGTTATCTGCAATTACCCAGCGGCCACACACCTCATTTCTTCTAGCAGAAAAGAAAATTAGTTTTCTATTGACTTCATCTGGCTCCTCCTCATTGCTGGACAAATCACTCAATCTGCCTCCCCTGGTCCAAGTAAATGTCCTAGCCTAGACCCCCAGGCCACCAGTGAGCAAGTGCTCATTTACCTGTGCTGGGAGGCGCCTTCATACCTCCCTCCATCAGTCTTGACCTCTCCCCATGCCATACACGGCACTTCACCCAAGTCATGAGCTCTGGCTGCTCCTGAAGGCTACCTCCCCAACGGGGACTTCGCTCCTGTTTCTCCACAAACTCAAATGTTCAAACAGTTCTCTCCAGATAAACAGATAAAACACCCCCAAATACTGAATATTCTCCCCAAGTTTCCTCTTTCTCTCATGCATCCTCAAATCAGCAAATGGCACCATGTATAGTCTACTCAGAACCCCATGGTTGACACCTCACCCACCAGCCAGATCTAACCAGGTATGAAACCTGCAGATTTGGTTTCCTTATGCTATAATCCAGTGGTTCTCAACCTGTGGGTCTTGACCAATGGAAAACAAGTATTTCTGATGGTCTTAGGAAATGAGACATTGTTCAGTAGCAAAATGACAGTTAGGAAGTAGCAATGAAAATAATTGTATGGTTGGGGTCCCCACACCATGAGGAACTGTACTAAAGGGTTAGGAAGGTTGAGGACCACTGCTAATCAAATGCTTCCACTCTCTAGCAGCACGTCACCTGTAATTCCACTAAACCAGTTTAGCCTAGCCCTCAGATCCACCCTCTTGTAGCCAACATGGTCTTTTTTTTTTCACAAACCTTATGTCCTTTCCTCTTGAAATTCCTTCAGTCATTCTTCCTGCCTTCTGCACTTTTTGTTTTTGAGATAGGGTCTCACAATGGAGTCCTGGGTGGCCTGGAACTCAAGAGATCTGTTTCTGCCTCTCAGTGCTTGGGACTAAAAGTGTGCACTTAGCATGCTTGATTAAAGTCTACACACACATAAACATGTATTTTAACTGTGTGTGTGTGTGTAGGACATAGGACAATGTATAGAAGTTGGTTCTCTCCTTCCGAGTGGGTCTGAGACCAAACTCAGGTCACATGGTGGCAAGCACCTTCACCCGCTGAGCCATCCCACTCGTCCCACACTTCCCCTTTCCTTGAATGCTTCTGGGGCCTTAAACCTAGGGCTGTGTACATGCAAGGCAGGCACTCTCCACTGTGCTAGAGCCTTAGCCTCCCAGCCCAGGCAGGGTCTCCAACTTACTACAGACGAGGACAACGCTGACCTTGAACTCTTGGTCCTGCTTCTACTCTTGAGTGCTACAGTTGCAGGTATGTGCCCCCATGCCTAGCTCTCAGCCCTTTTTACTTTTGACACAGGTCTCGGTAAGTCACCAAGGGAGGCTTGAACTCACTCGGTGGCCTGGCAGTTCTTGAACCACAATCTTCCTGCTTCAGCCTCACTGTAGCTGGGATGACAGGTCAGTGTGGTAAAGCCTGGCAAATCTTTAATCTAACTCAGTCTTGGCAAAAATTGATCCCTGTTGCTCCTGGCTTCACCCCTATAAACTGCCCCAAACTTCTACACTACAATCTCCAGGAGCATGTACTGTTTTCTGAAAATCTCAAAGCATGCTATGGAGTCAGTCTGAACTGCAAATGTGATGTCAGGTGATGTCTGGCAGTGCTGTTTCTCTAGCCTCAGCCCCCACCCCCACCCCCAGGGGTGACAACAGCCACAGTAGCACAGTGAACACTGAGCAAATGCTCCCTCCTGCATCTCTGCAGAGCTTTTCATGTGGCCAGTATGCTGGAGTTCTGATTATCCAAAGGTGAGAGTGTGTGACAGATTGTGTATGGCTTAGATGACAGACTGGCTGGTACACATGATGAAACTAATTGTCCTTCACTACACAGACTCACTTATGACCCTATTTATGGCAGATCTGAGGTCTAACTGTGGTGACTGGTTTCCTATTATGGAGACCCAAAGAGACCCTTATGGAAAAATCTGCCTCAGGTCACTGTCCAAGTTGGCAGCTACAGACTGCCAGGCCAGGGTTCTTGGAGACTTCTCTGTTGTTTTAATGACATTTATTTCCTTGTGTATAGGGTGTATTCAGAGGACACCTTGTGGGGTCATTCTCTCCTTCCACCATGTGGGTTCCTGGGACTAGGGAAGGGAGAGGGAGACTTGAGGCGCTGAGACCATTTGGGTTAGCTGGCAGCCTTTGCCTTTTTAGCACCTCTTGCAGAGCTAATCAGGCCAGCCTAAGAGTGCTATGACATGGGACAGTAGGGCACTGTGTTGTGTCCACAAGGGAGACCTTTAAGCACAGGTGTTTACTTTCCAGTTCTAGAAGGCTAGCTTGAGAACTTTTTTTTTTTTTGAAGACCTTCATAGTCTTAATGTTAGAAATATTTTTTATATTGACCAGACTAGGAAGGGTAAGAGCTCCACAAACCCTCAGAGCAGGTGGGTAGGGCAAGCACCGAGCAAGGAAGGCTAAGGCTGTTAGGTGTCCCCAGAGTCATCAGAGCTGCTTGGGAATCGGCTGTTATTGAGATGGTGGCTGAGGTCCCTCAGGACACACAGTAAAAGAGTCCACATAAAGGAACCCACCTGAGATGGCACGGCACACTTGTTAGTTACACTGGTCTGGGAACTGAAGAGTAGAGGACAAGAAGTGAGCCCTAGGACAGGAAACTGGAATAGGCCAGGGAAAACCTTCATGAAGAAAGGGTCCAAGAAACCCTAGGAAAGTACACCAAGAGTTTCCATTTAGGTACTCACTTCCTTCAGCGAGTGCCAATCCATTCTGTGTGCTGGCTGTATATGGGCCATACTGGGTCTGAGGATATCCAAGATTAGCAACCCACACTTGTAGAGCTCCAAGACAGCCCCCTAAGAGGTGCAGTGCTATGAGAAAAGGAGGCGTGGGAAAGCTACCTGCTTCTTTCTGAAGCTCAGGAATGGATTCCTGGAAGAACAAAGCTCTGCAAAGGTTGGAGGGAGCTGGCCTGGAACGTGAGGATTAAGGTGAAGAGGTCATACAGACACAACTGGAAGTGATCTGTGGAGTGTCAACGTTAGTCTCACCAAGTGAGTGGGGGTGGCTGACACCCTGAGACGGTGACAAGGTATGACTGGAGCTGGTCAAGTCTGCAGTGCCTGACTAGAGGAAACCCTGAGGAACCCATATGCCAATCTGAGTTCAAGAATTTGATTCTGGTGGCACTGTGGAGACACTAACACGTTTACGGAGTAGAACGACAAGACCAGACCTGGGTTTCAGAGCTGTCATTCTAAGATGTGAGGACAAGACTAAGGGCAGACTCATCAGTGAGCAGACTAAAGTACAGCTCGTGCCTGAGAGGCTAGCCCAGAACTAGGCTTGTAGTGGTGGGGGATGCTGCCAGTGTGAAGAACAGACTGGAGGCAAGGGAGTTTTTAATAAATAAAATTTGGGGCCAATGAGATGACTCGAGGGTAACTGTGCCAGCCTGACTACCTAAGTGTGAGCCCTGGAACTCATGATGGAAGGAGAAAACTGACTTCACAAGTTGTCCTGTCCCTTCCATCTCCCTGTGTGCAAATGTGTGCATTCACAAATAAAATGTCTGTTGAAAAGAGGTAAGCTTTTATGAGTGTGCAAATGTGTGCATACACAAATAAAAAGTCTGTTTAAAAGAGATAAGCTTCCAGGAGAAGACTGGGAGAGAAATGAATATAGGATTTAGTGCCACTCACTGAGGTAAGTAATCTCAGAGAAGGTGGATTTGGGGGCAGTGATGAATTTAGGTTTGGATGAAGTAAGTAGGAGTCTTGTGGGTCATTTAAAATTATAAGGCATTTTATTAGGATTTCAAGGCTTACTGTCTGGTTGAGAAACACTTCTCTATCCTATCGTTAAAAACAAAGGGCTGAAGAGATGGCTCAGTTGATAACCCTGGGTACCTATATAAAAGCCAGGCATGCTAGTCCACGCCTGCAATTCCAGCAAGAGAGAGGCAGAGATGAGAGGATCCTTGGGGCTTGCTGGCCAGCCAGTTTAGCTGAACTGGGAGAGTTCAGGGTTTGGTGAGAGACCCTGTCTCAAACAATAAGGTGGAGAATGATTGATACAGCCAATATCAAGCTCACACATATATACCTCCCCCTACAGAACCCACAACACAAAGTTACCCCATATTTTCAGCTATATTTTAGTATCATTATTACTTGGTTTTTTAAGATTTATTTTTATTTTATATATATGGGTATTTTGCCTTCATGTATGTCTATGTACCACATGCATGCAGTGCTTGTGAAGGCCAGGATTCCCCTGGGACTGAAGTTACAGACAGTTGTGTGTGCTGGGAACTGAACCCAGGTTCTTTGGAAGAGCAGTCAGGGCTTTTAACAGCTGAGCCATCTCTCTAGTCCATTATTTGGGTTTTTTGAAGCAGGGTCTCAATATGTAAACCAGGCTGGCCTTGTACTTATAGAGATCTGCCTGCCTCTACCTCCAGAGTGCTAGGACTAAAGGTGTACACCATCACCCCTGCTTAGCTATATTTCCTACTTAGCTGTTTAATCTGTCTGGAATTACACTTTGTGTGTGGTAAGAAATAGCTCTAACTTTATTATTTTTCTGATGCATTGCCCTATCAACATGGACTAAACTGTCTTCTCTTTCTGTGCCTTCTGAAATAACAACTCTATCATATCTGCATAACGTGGGAACCAGTAAAGACAATAAACATAAAATGACCAAAGGGTAAATCAAGTTGGGGAATCAGTGTGGGGAACTGCTGACGTTATTAATGAGGCTAAGAGGTAGTGTGGTCAAAGGGGCATGCAGACAGATAGATGCCAAGGCCACCAGTGTAGCATCAGCGGCCTGTCTTCACCCTGTCTGGTAATCTCCAGAGACTGGTGAGGGACGGGGCCTGAGTCCATGGAGCAGAGGCCAGCAAAACTGCGGCACAGGGATGGGCAGGGGGCAAACTGCAAGGAGCAGGACCTGTGCATGAGAAAGAGGAGACCACAAGAAGAACTCTGAGCACTGACATTCTAGAATCTCACTGGCCTTGTGCCCACATCTGTCTGGACATCCAGCAGCAATAATGTCCTGAGCAAAAGTGCTGTGGGTTAACCCTAGGCCAGTATGAAAGACCTGCCAGACTGGTGTCCCAGCCCAACATGGGACATGCACTGAAATCTACTTGTCATCTCAAGTTCAAATCTGACTGCTCCTCTACATGTTGAGATAGGGTTTCTCTATGTAGTTTTAGATGTCCTGGAACTCTCTATGTAGACCAGGCTGGCCTTGAACTCAGAGATCTAACTGCCTCTGCCTCCTGAGTGCTGAAATTAAAGCATGCGCTCCATGCCTGGCTCTCTACATTTTTATTCACTAGGTTTGGCAATTCTATGATGGGGGCCAGCATAGCATTCAGCACCATAAGGTAGCTCAAAGAGGGTCAAGTGAATTTAGAATTCAAACAGTAGAGAATCCTATCTATTCTCAGATTCTGAGTTTGATCCAAACTCAGCTACTTAATAATTGAACTTAAGCAAGTTCCCAAACTTTAACTTTTCTATTTTTGGTTTCTTGTCTAAAATGGGAAGAATAATTATAGCAACTTCTTCTCTCAAAGGGTTATTTAAAAGATGCAATGAATTACCTGTGAAGTGTTTAACAATAGTGTCTGTGTTAGTTATCAGTTATTCTAACTCCTATAATATTGTTATTCTTAAATGGATATCCTGATACTCATTCTACATCCCCAGGACCAACCTTGGCCTACCCAGTCTCCTGTGCCCCGCCCCTATTCATGGCCACCTTGGCTGGCCTGACACTCTTTCCAGACATCCACTCCTTCTCCTGCCACTTAGCACTCTTACAGCTTCCAACCCTCCCCTAGGTAGGGTCCTTATGGCCCGACTCTAAAGTGACCCCTTCTTTCAGCCCCTCCCTGTCTCCCCCTCCACCCACAGAGGTGCCTGGAGGTGCCACAGGGCTGATGGTGAAGGATGACGGTGGCTCTACAATAAGGGAAAAGGCAATTTCATCTTGATTAGCAGGCGATTTCTCTCTCTGTAATAAGCGTGCTCCAAATAATTAGCGTGTTTTACGTAATAATGAAATTACAGAAATGCAGTCCACTTATTCAAACAACTCACCATTACCATATTTTTAAATATTAGACTTAATTAGAGTTTATCACTTCAGAGAAGTATGCGGACCGAAGATGTTTTTAAAAAAATCCTCATAAAGTGTTTATTAAGCGCTGGTAAAGCTAGGATAATGATGTGTTTGGAAATTAAGGCAATCAAACACTTACCGCCGCTCCTGGAGGCCGGGCATGGAAATGAGGCCATTACACGCCCATTACCCGCCAGCTCACAGCCACTCAGGGGGCGGGGGGAGGATGTGCCTGGCCGAGAGGGCATGGTGCCCGGAAATACCTCTGCCAGCCTCCCAGAGATGCCTGACCAGTAAGCACAGATCAGCCGCAGTCACTTACACTGAGTTTGGCTGTCACGAGCCCAACTCAGACTTGGCCAAGCAAATGACTGGATTGATCCCAAATGCCAAAGAAGACAAGTATGATTTGACCAACTCTGATCCAGATTCCCAGGCCTGGCAAGACATATCAACTCATTCAAACCCAATGCAGACTGGGGACAGAAGCCAGGTCAAGCAGTCAGAGAGGTCAGTGAGAGGAGGAGAAGCTGGATCCCACTTGCTGGCTGCTGTCTCTGTGAGGAGGTGGCAGGTCTAGATCAAATGATCACTTCCAAGTCTAGGCCACACAAGAAGGGGTCACTAGAGAGGTGAGAGGAAGCGGATAACTGCATTTGCGGCTAAGGAGGAAGACCTGAAAACAGAGCCGGCGTTAGGGAAAGCAAGTGCAAGGCTGGAGAGTGGGACTGCAGGCTTCAGCCCCCATTTGTCCCGGTGAATAACTAATTCCAGAATTTATAGTGCTGGGTTTTTGTTCTGTGGCCATTTATATCTGTGAGGGGAGGAAATGAAGAGGCAGCACGGACGCCACATCTTTCTGTGTTATTGCTTGTCTGCCATTTGCAAATCATTATTAATTGTGGGCCCTGGTGGCAGGCCGGGTGGGGGCCTGGCTGGGTACATCCACATAGCTCTTCATCAAGGACCCCAGCCGCTGCCCCAGAGAGCCAATTACCCCGCCCTGATTGGGATCAGATAAAGAGGGAATTTTTACAAATTAGGGAATAAATAGAATTTCCACACAGGGCGCGGGCAGGACCTGAGAGGCTATAATGAAAAACCATCCGTCACCATCAGCATGGCCTGGGCATGGAGCCCCGGCACTCCCTCCCTTGTGGGCCCTCCCTGTCGTTCAGGGACCTGAGCAGGCGGGTCTGAGAACACCCTAGCTGAGAATTCCCTGGGGGATATGTGTGTGGTGGGGCGGCGGTGGTGGGGGTGGAATACTAAGTGTTGGAGAAGTCCAGGCCCTGGCTCAGGTGCTGTTCCTGTCTCTGCTTGCCTACCCTCAGGGGCTCAGAAAGGAGACATGCAGTCCTAGGAAAGACTAAAGTTGGGAACCACAGGGCCAAGAATACATCCGTGTCCCCACAGTCATAGCAGCTCTAAGGCAGAGCCCCAGTCCAGCCCCCGGATCACTCAGTCTGGGCTCCCATTAGTGCTCCTCCCCTTGGATCATTAAATATGTATATCTTATTACACGCCTTGTTAGAGTATCGAGCTCTATTGACTGATGATAAATCCTGAGCCTCGTCCTGGCCGTAAATTTATCTGGAGATGATGAAGACTCAATAATCTAGTCAGGCAGATAATATCATCGGGCCTTAAAAAAGATCATTACATTATATGTCAGAATTAAAAGTGAAATACGCTGCAGTAACAGGGTGCTGCTCTGGCCATTACGACAGATGGGCCTCCCCCGACCCATCCCCAGCGCAGGTGGAGAGGCTGGGTGGCCGGGACCGCTAGAGCTAGAAGTGGCAGAGCAGTCCTAGGTAACCCATGGCCAAGCTGAGGTCTGAAGGGAAGAGTTGGCTGTCCAGATCAGCTGAAGCGGCCCAACCTTCACACCAAGGTCCTATTCCTAAGGACCGCACATGGATCAGTCTTTTGGGACCTTCAACAGCTCTAATAGGAAACGGTCAGCATTTCATCACTTCAAGAGGAGCCTTGAAGACCCAGAACAGGCTCTTTCCAAAATGGAGGCACTGATATACTGAACAGTTAGGTGACTTACACTACCCTAGACACCAGCCTAGAGTCCCAGGTCCGGACACGTGTAACGGCCTAGCTGGAGCCTTCCTGTGAATAAGTTCTGTCAAGTCCATCTCTGGCCACCTCCTTCCTTAGAGGTCTGCTGCCCAGCCTCCATCTTGACCTGAGAAACTGTGATGTCAGACTCTCCATTCATTGGCCTCAGTACATTTCTCTGTTGTGCCTTTTTACTACCCATTTCTGTAGTAACAAACTTAACCTTGGAAACATCCCACTGTTCTTACCTTTGACACAATTCAGACATCCCTAGACTAACCACCGTATATCCATTTTCTTTCACTTAACTGGACCCTGGAACCATTTACATCTCTACCCTCTCTGTGTGCATCATCTCTCCTGAGCCTCCGACCTATGCATCACTGGGCCATACTGGCAGAGTCCATTGCTCCCGAATGTGGCAGAACCAATAATAATACATGACTAGAGCTAATCTGGTGATCTTATGATCCTTGCCAGTCACTAGGTTAGAGGTAGGCAAGTGTTCTGGCTTCTGAGACACAGAGGTAAGTTTACTGGAAGGCCTTCAATGAAAATTTCACACTGATGAAGAGAAGCATGAAGGAAGATCTTGGCATACACTGTCTTGATTGCAGAAGCCACCATTCAGCATAGAGGGGAGAAGAGCCGGGAAGACTATGCTGAACGTAGAACAAAAAATGGAAACATTTTTGGATCTCTGAGGACAATCCTGGGAGGCTGGATCAGTCAGCCTGACGGTTACCTCTAGATTCCTTTTGTTACATGATAAATCCCCCTTATTACTAACTACGTTTTAAAAAGAGACTTACTTATGTGTTTTATGTATATATGAGTGTTCTATTTGCATGTATGCCTGCATGACCGAAGAGGGCATCAGGTTTCATTAGAGCTGGTTGTGAGCCACCATGTGGTTGCTGGGAATTGAACTCAGGACCTCTGGAAGAACAGCCAGTACTTTCCAGCCCCCCAAATATGTTTTAAAACAGATAACCCATGACCTATCTTTTCCTTGTAGCTGAAAGCATACAGACATAATTACTCTTCATTGACAACTTGGCTGGATTTGGAATCATCTAGAAGATATACCTCTGGGCATACAGTGTTTCCAGAGAAGTTTAACTGAGAAGGGAAGACCCATCCTGAATGTGGGCAGCACCATCCCATGAGCTGGGGTCCCCTACTGAGTAAAAAGGGAAAGAAAGCAAGCCACCTGAGCACTAGCATCCATGCTTGCTTCCTGACTAGAGGTGTGGTGTGACCAGCTGTCTCATGGTTTTGCTACCACGCCTTCCCAGCGATGATGTAGTGTATCCTCAAAGTGTGGGCCAAAACCAATGTTTCTTTCCTCCCATGTATGGTAGCACTTGAGAGGCTGAGGCAGGAGGACTGCTGTGGTCTCAAGGCCAGTCTGAGCTACAGAATGATATACTGTCTTTCAAAGCACTAAAGGAAACAAATGCCAACTTGATTTTGGCAGCTCTTTTATCAGAGCAATGAGAAAAATAATTAATACACTAACTGATATGAAGTAGAAAGGCAGGAAAACAATGGCAGAGGAATGCACTATGCATGGAGGAGACAGCAAAGACATTGCTACTTTAGGCTGGTACCCTTATGTGCTCTTGAAACACCTAATCAGATTGTTTCTTCCTGATCTTAGGACATAGGACATGCTACTAAAAAGGCCAGGGGACTCTAGCTTTGACTGAAATCCTCGTGGAAACAGAAGGTAAGAAAGTAAAAACCAACCAAGAGAAGAATTACCTCTGTGGTTTTACAGACAGTGTCAGTTGACTAGAAACTCCCTGGCTCCACAGTCTACCGAGACTCAGGCTTCCTCCTCTTTTCTGCTCTACTCTCCCCAGACTAGAGTTCTACCACACCATGTTCAAGACAAGAGGAGGAGGAATACAGAAAAGACAAGAACAGCATCCCTTCCCTAAATGGTTTCCCTTTAAGTATCATCCTAGAGTTCCCACAAACTATATTTTTATTACACTGGCAGAGCTCAGAGACATGACCATGCCTAGCTGAATCAGAAACTAAAAAAGCAGACTTCAGGCAGGCATGGTAGCACAGCTCTTGGGAGATTGAGTCTACAAAGTAGAATCCCATCTCAGAACAGACAATCTGACAGACAACCAAACAGTACATGTTGATGTCCTAGTTTCAGAAGGTTCCAGCTAGTCTGAAGATGAAGGGAATTGATTCCACATGTGTACCAGGTACTTTCTGTCCCAGCAACATAATGGGCATCTTTATAACTTGGACATGGTCCATCACGTCAGACTTCTTGTCCATATCCTCAACTCTGACGCCCGTTCTTTTGGCTATCCTGGCCTGGAAGAACCCTTGCTGCTTCTCTAGGCCTACCTCTTGGCTGTGTGCAAATGGAGAAAACCACAGCCTTACAGACAAGTGTCACCATGAGATCCTCACCAGTCCCTGTGGTATATAAACTACCTAGGCAATCCCAAGACTACTGTCCAGTGTGAGCTCTTCTCTTTAGCCCTCAGGTCAACAAGCTCCTACCCTCCTCACAAATCTCAATCTACCTGTCTAGTACCCCAGCTTTCAAGCCCAAATGGGCAGATATTTGATCTATATGTGTCTGTCACAAGAGGGGACTAAACCTGCCATCTCTCCTGAAGCTGATTTGTCCACCTCACTGGGATCTGGGGTCTAATCCAGCATATACACTTCCCAGAGACCTGGACTTGAGTGCCCTTACCCTTGGATACAGCCCTAGTGCTCTCCAGCCCTGACTCTTTCATCCAAGCTCCCAGCTGGAAGCTAGCCTCCATTTAATGGCCTCTCTCAGTTGGCTAGTACCCATACTCTGGCCCTTTTAAGAGGCAGACCACAGACTCCTGCCTGATGCTTGAGGTCTCCTTTTCCTGTCTCCCATCTTACAACCTATTTTTACCAAAGCTGTCTTCTCTAATGACCAGGGTTGCCCAGCAGGGGTGGGGCTTCTTAAGTTTGAGTTAAAATTTTATTTTTTATGTGTTTTTGTCTATATCTCTGTGTATCACTTGTGTACCTGGTGCCCATGGAAGCCAGAAGGGCATTGGATCCCCTGGAGCTGCAGTTACAGGTGGGTACGTACTGTCATATGGGTTCTAGGAATTGAACGGAGGTCTTCTAAAAAGGCAGACAGTGCTTTAACTGCTGAGCTACCTTCTCTCTCCAGCCTTTCTGTTTGACTCACACTCACTCTCTGGCTGTGGCTTTGGTGACATTACCACTTCTTTCTACGTCATCCTACCGGCTCCTGTGAGCACTCGATCTTCTGAACACTTCTCAGATGTGCTGCTCAAAGCTGTCACTGACCCTCTTCTCTTTTTCTCTCCTTAAGCAGAATTATCTACCTTATCCACCCTAGGAGCTTGAGTTGTCCATTTTCCAATAATCTCTAGGTCTACATTCTTACTACCATCCCTCACCGAGGTAAAAGCCACACTGCTGCCATTCTTTCTACAACGGTGTATTTTTAAACCATGACTCTGGTAATTCCACTCCATCTTGAACCCCTTCAAAGACCCTGGAGTAGAAAAGGAGATAATGGGAACCAAGGTCAAACAGCACAGGGCCAATGCTACTGCTAATGTGGACAACTGCACTATGCTTACAGAGGTCACCAGGAAGAAAACTAGGGAAGTGAAATATATTGCCTGCAAGGAACCTGGGGATGTAGTGCAGTAGAGTGTTTGCCTATTATACATGAGGATCTGTGCATGGAATGAACCAGGTGTGGTGGCTTACATCTAAAGTCCCAAAACACATGAGCTGGAGGCAGAAAGATCAGAATTAAAGGTGGCTGCACAGGGAGTTCCAGGCCAGCCAGGGCTACAGAATGAGATCCTATCTCCAAAAAACAACTACCCAACCGAAAACAATTAAGAATCAAGTTCATAGCCTGGTATGGTGGCACACACTTTTAATCCCAGCACTCGGGAGGCAGAGGCAGGTGGATCTCTGTGAGTTCAAGGCCAGCCTGGTCTTACAGAGCAAGTTCTACGACAGTCAGAGTTCTCTATGAAGACCTTGTCTCAATCCACTCACCCCAAACCAAACCAAACCAAGAATGAAGGTCAGGCATGGTGGTGCCCAGATGTAACCCCAGCATTTGGGATGTGGAAGGAAGTCATAAATTCAAGGGCTGGCCTATATGAAACCTTGAAAGGAACTACCAGTTCCTCAGATGGCTGTTGTCTCCCCTTGTTATTCCTAGGAGAGCATCAAAACTCCTTTACAGTTTTGGGGGTACAGCCCTGTTTATCTCATCTCTTTCTTATGTGGTACAGCCCCTTTCACATGGTCTTCTTTGTCTAGAAACCAACTTCTCATCCAGCACGCTGTTCATTCCCTGGGCCTCAGGTCTGATCATTTCCCTATGGGTTATCCTACCTTGGCCTCACATCTGTGTAAGGACCTTTTCTGTATGTTCTCACAATACCTAGATGAGCCCCCTTATCATGATTGCTTCTGTCACCTCCTGCTAGATAATATACCACTTAAGGGGTTATTTCCATAGAGGCCCCTCAAGAAGATGGGTAGAGTTGATTGGAAAGATGGATAGGAAGGGCTGGAAAAGGAAGCAGGGAAGGCATGTGCCCATGATCGCAGATGAACTTCTCTGCCTCACATCTACCATCCAAAGCCTCTACATGCCAAGGCTGAGTATCAGCCATAGTCCTTGTTTCTAGCTTCTAACGTGCTGGAGGTGTTGCCTCTTGTCTGCCTCTGTTCCTTCCTAGCAGCCTGGTTTCCCCAAGACTATGCCAGGAGACTATCTAGAAGGACCTCAGCAGCAGAGTGGGAGTGGTGGTGCTGGGGGTCCCCAATCCTAGGCAACGATGCCCTAGAGAACAGCTTAGCTGTACCTAGGGACACTGAGGAGAGGGGCTAGCCTCCCTAAGCCCAGTCCCACCTGCTAAATATTTTATCCTCAAGCTGCTCAGCTAATCCTTATTAATTTCAATACGCTGCCTCGCCTGGCTCGGCTCCCAATGCATTATTTATCCCCTTTGTTTGTTTGTCGCTAACAGGTGGGCCCCAGTGGAGGCGCTGACTGGGGACAAGCCCACTCCATCACAGTGTGGCTGTGAATTAATCATGAGGACTAATGGGAATCACCTCAGCTCCAGGCACTTCCCTAGCCACCTCTGCTTACGCTGGCACCCAGGGGTGGGCCAGGGCCATCTCAACTCCATTTAACTCAATTCAAAACAGCACATTTTATTTATTATCTGCATACCCTTGTCAGGTGCTGCGTGCTATGCTTTGGGGATACAAGATGAAAAAACACTAGCTCTTGCCCTCAGGGAACTTCTGGTCTAGTGGGAAAGAGGCATCCAACAACTTCTGAGCCAGTGACTCTTAATTATAATGGTGATTAAATGCTGGAAAGAGCGAGTGCAGGGTGCTGTGTAAAAGTATATGGGGGAGAAGGGGATCTGGCCAAGTCTTGGAGTTAAGGAAGGCTTCCCTCGAGGAAGTAAATCCACACTGAGCTCTGAAGGATGGCCAACAGTCAATTAGGCCAAGAGGGTGCAATGTAGAGCTCAGGGAAATAAAGCATAGGTTAGAAAAATCACTCAGGTGAAGTAGACAGGTGTAGGGGAGGGTCTGGAGTGTAGCAGTAAGAAAGGTCAGCAGGTACACAGCTAAGAGTCAGCAGAGTATGTGGAGGTCCTTCCATGCACATGATCAACCTGGATCCTGCTGGATCACCAGAGTAATCCCCAACAGGATGCTCACTACCAACACCCTGATATCAACACACATTCACAACACCTGGGCTGATTTCAACAGCTTGATTCCTGACTTTGTGCTTGTGGCCTCTTAATGCTGTCTGTGGTCTGAGGCCCGCTCCTCCAAAGGCTTTGATGTTCTGCTGGTGACTGCTTGTGCACCCTGGAAGCCGTCGGGATCACTAAACATCAACTGTACACACATCAGGGAACACAGGTGAGCACGGCCTGGTCCTTGTGAAGTAGCTTATGCACACCTGTCAGTTCCTTGATGGCTGGGAGTCCCCACTGATGGACTGAATGTGGTCCTTTACCCTGGGAGGTCCCAGGCACAGAAAAGAATACCAGAGACTCAGCCCAAAATGCTTACCTTACCTCTCAGAGAGAACTACTCTTGTCTCTGAGGCTCAGTTTGGTGTGGACCCAGTGTTCAGAAAACACTGGCAAATGTTTTCTGAGTGAACTGAACAAAGTGAAAGCCAGCCATCTTCTGCAAGGACCCTTCCCCAGACCCTTCCCTCAGAAACCTTTGTATAAATCTAACCAGGGAAGGGGCAGACACCTCATGGATTCCCAGTACTTAGTCTCAGTAAGCCTGAGAGCAGGGTGTCATTACCAACCCCAAGGAGGAACAAACACAAGTTCTGATGGCAAGAATGACTTGCCCAGGACCACTCAACCTGGAAAAAACTAGCCTCAACCAGAATGGGGTTGGCCCATTCGTCAACATATGAGATACACCGTCTCTGTGGACATTTCCCTAGGGATCTCTCTTGATGATCAAGGGCCCTAGCTCCCGAGAACAATGCTAAAAGCCCCTGGCTTCTGAAGCAAACATCGCTGTGTGAATGTATGGGCTTCACTGTGCACATGCTCAGGGTTTGTGATTCTATTCAAAGTGGCCACTTGGAAAATCCATATGTCTCCGGGCTCCCCGTACATCATGGTGTCAAGTCCTGGAGCAGAGGCATCCATCAGCAGCTCCGAACGCCATGCATGGTCTGTGTCGGCACACTCCGGATCCCACCCTGAGCTCCTTGGATCTCACTGCGTTGGCTTACCCTGGCCTGTTGGAGGGCTCATACTAGCCCTAGCCTGGTGCTTGGCTAGCCTCCTTTGCCATCTTCAGACTCAGTCCATGGCTATAGTCACCCCAGCTGCAAATGCCTCCTTTGCTCTGCTTTGCCCATCTCTGCTCTCTCAGAGCTAGGCAGCCAGCTTGGAGGCAGCTTCGATAACTTGCTAACGTGCTGCCCACGCTGTTCTTAAAAATTTATGACTGTGCAACATGAAAAATCCGGCTGAGGAACCGTCATTAGCAGAGCTGCCTCCCTCCCCCACCAGGGCTGCCCTCGTAAATTGAGATTTATGGCTGTGGCAGGCGGGCGGGGGCATATGCAGTGGTAAGGATGTGGGGGAGATGGGGAGACCAATGAGGCAGCAGTGGGGCCTGGGGCTCCCCCCTGCGGCAGCTCCAGCTCACCACAGGCTGCAGTGAGGACACCTCCAAAACAGGTCTGGCCAGGTGTCAGCACAGTATGGATGCTGGATTCTGCTTGGCAGTGAACTGGAAGGGGAGGAGCCCAAACCAATACCGGTTTTCTTGGGTGTGCAAGACTAGATCTTGAGGTTCTAGGTGCTAAACACAGGTTCCTTAGCAGGATTAGGGAGGACAGGGAGGTCTAATCTAGTGGTGAGCATGATCCTTGCTAGGGTAACAAGATTGGAGTCACCCTGAGTCAGCTTCCCTAACTAAGTACCCAGGTTGGGCTGGGATTGTGTAGCCCACCAAAGCAGTGGTTCTCAACCTTCCTAATGCTGCGACCCTTTAATTCAATTCCTCATGCTGTGGTGACCCGAAACCATAAAATTATCTTCAATGCTACTTCATAATTGTAGTTTTGCTACTGTTATAAGTCATAATGTAAATATCTGATATGCAACCCCGTGAGGGGTCACAACCTACAGGTTGAGAACCACTGCAGTAGAGACCCGAAGGGAGGCAAACAGAAGGTTATGAGGGAGTCTTCCTCTGTCCCACTCCTTGGTAAGAATAAGATGGACAGGGAGAGACTGAAGGCCATGTGTGTGCAAAGGGAAGGCCTCACTCCCACAGCCTCCTCACACAGGACAGACTGGGGCAGAGAAGAGGTGACCCCCTGCACCCACCCCCAACTCGAGGCCCCCTCTTGGCTCTCCTCCGCTACTCCTCTGCTCACTTAGCCCTGTCAGCCAGACCATTATGAAATTGGGGTTTCATTTACAGACTAATTAAACATTACAGCTTGTTCACAATTACAACGCGGGGATGAGGGAGTAACTAATTACGGAAGAAATGAGCTAACATTTATCTCTGCTCCCACCCTCCCTTTCTCCACTGGCCCCCACAATCTGGCTTCTTCTCTGTGGTCAGTACCAGGTCTCTTTATTTCCTAGGAGTGGGGAACTGGAAAAGCCTGGTTATCCGCCCCCCTCCCCATCCAACTGCTGTTTCCAATTATCCTGGGGGTGGGACTTGGCTCCTAGGGCTCTGTGCAAGAGACCCTGTGGGTATGACTAAAGCATGGAGCCTTGTGATGGCATGTGTGGCCATGACAACTGAGGTAGAGGAGGCTCTGCTTTTGGGTTGTCAGGATGACAGTACTATTAGACTCTATGTGTCTTTATCTAACCCATGAAGGTTCTGGAGTGACTACTTAGATGTGTGTGACCACGTATGTGTATAGGTGAACCATGTTCTCACCCCCAGCCCCAGAACAGGACAGAAATAACTTAAGTGGCTGTAGATGATGATGGGCAAAAGCTGGCACAGGACATGGCCTTAACAGACTAGAGCCCATTTCCCACTGGGCAGCCCCACTTACTCTCCTAACTGGGAGAGAGGCTTTTCTACTCCAGGGCTCGCTTGGCCTCTGGCCACATGCTCCCTCTAAGGTTCAGGGAGCCTCCTGGGGGCTTAGAGTGCCCCCTGTGGGCAGGAGTCCTGGGGCCCTGCTGGCCTGACACAGGGTTTAATATAGTAACAGTGAGTGTAAGCGTTTCCATCCTGCCTGCCTTTGGGCAGAAGAAGAAAGGAAAGAGGAGGGAGAGCAGGGAGAGGAGAGAGCCGGCTGAAGGGAGGCTTTGAGGCCTCAGAACTCACATCAAACAGCCGGATCTGGGCCTAATTGTCTGACCCCTGCCCCTGCCTTCAATCAGCTCTGCAGCTCCTGCCCGCCCCTTGCCTAACTAGCAGCCATGTTCTCCTCATTAGGACAAGTTCCCCTTGCACACATGTCCTCGGACATGTCCCCAGCACTCCTAGCTCCCAACCCTGCCTGGTGGGAGGGTACAGCAGGGATCCAATTTTGGAGAGGCCTCTGTAAGAGCTATACCCTAGCTGGCCCAAGATGCATCAGCCCCCTGATCCTTGGGCTCCTGGGCTGGCTCGGTTGCTGGGGACATTCTATCCTGTGTGTCCTTCTTGCACTGGTCCCACTATCTCAGACACAGTCCCCATGGCCAGGACCCATTTGGCTTTTATCCTCTTAGCCTGCAATGGGAAAGATCAGGTTGGCAGAGGGTCAGAGACTAGGTCTGAGTCTATGTGGGAGCTGAAGGAACTCATCTGCCCACTACCCATGATGGTTTAGTTCAGTGAATCCAGCTGTGGCAATATATGCAGTGTTGAAGAGGGGTGGTGCTAACTTCTATAGGTGAGATCTGGGTTTAAATTCTAGCTTTCTTGTTTTCTTGTTAGGCAGCCTGAGGTGAGAGACAACCTTTTTGAGACTCAGTTTCCTCACAAATATCTCTGCAGCAGGGTGAAAGCTGTCTGAGGGTACCCAGCAAATGCCGAGGCACCCAGAGGCACCTAGGTTGTAGCCTAAATGTGGGAGCAGGGATGTCACACAGCAACTCCAATGTGAAGGGCAGGGCCTCAGCTTAAGGAATGCCTTATGGTCCTGGGTCAGATGAGGCAAGTCATGAGGAATGGGGTTGTCACCTGAGTACCAAGGGCTGGAGGGAGGGTGTGTAAGATGCTCTTAAGATTAATTCTCAGGGTGCAGGACCCATTCAGGACTTGGAGAGGGGATTGTCTGCTCTGGGGCCCTGACATTGTCTCTCACCTTAAACCAGTGGTAATGACTTGCAAATATTGATGAAAACCACAAACTCCAGAGATTGTGTTTTCAGGGAGGGAAGGTGGGGAGAGGGGATAAGGAGGAGAATAAACTGCAATGAAGTCCAGTTATCTCCCATCTGTAGCTGTTCCTAATCCCCTAGCCTGAAGGAATCCAATGCAGCCCCTTATCTGCCCTGTCAATCACTCCATCACCGCCCAGTGCTTGGTGGGCACCACACTCGCACACATGCTCTCACAAACACAGGCACTCCACTGACTCTTGCTCCCACATTCCCGCCCACCCCAGCCCATTACTCCTCTGAGCAGGAGCAGCAGCACGCACAGGTCCTGCCAGATGGATGCAATTTGCATAATATCAGCAGTGAAGGCTGCAAGATCACCAGGGGTCAGGGCGCTGACATCCCCACACAGTCTATCTGCAAGTGCTAATTTGGCCAGCATTGATCTGTCTTTCTGATTTCTTTGTCATTTACCTCTGCGATGGTCTGACAGGAGATACAGAGAGACAAGGGGAGGCCACGCCAGCCTGGGGCTAAGAAGGTAGGGAACAAAGATTGTACTTTCACTGCATCACCCACACGGAACACATATGTGCACAGACTAGAACCTTCTTCCACCCATCAACTCACCCATCTATTTTTCTGTCTTGGGACTGTCATTGAAGACTACAGTCTGACCCAGTAGCAAGAACCAGTTCCAACACCCATACATCCCTAGGGGCCCCAAGGGGGTCTTGTTCAAGGAGGAAATTGCCAGTATCCCTCACTCCCAGGGACCATCCAGTAGGAAGTGTAGACCCTGTTGGCATCTGGATAACGATCCCTTATAGCCACCCACTTTCTGGATCTTCACTTTCTCAAGGCCACACCAGAAAGGAGATGGGCAAGAGAAAGACACTCTAGTTCTGTTTTACTCTGAACACAAAGCTGGCCCTCCCAGCAGTAAAGGTGGCCAGAACCCAAACAGTAATGGCAGCAGTGAGACATGTCTGAGGACAGATGAGAAAGAGGGACATCAAAATCTACAGGGGCCTTAGGTCAGCTGGAGCCTAGGTACTGGTACTGGGCTTTTGCCCTCTAGCTCAGCCAGAAAGCTGTGTGCATGTTGGGCCCGAATATTCCCTGCAGACTCCCGTGTCACAGTCCTTACATTTTCCCGTCTCATGAGGGCTCAGGATAGGGAGAAGAACACTGCCAGGGCAGATACGGTAGAAAGGGAGGCAAAGACTGCAGCTCTTGGAAGCAAGAGTCCTCTGGAGAGGGAACATGGTCACTGCTAAGAGATGTAGAGGGATTTGAGCATTCTCAGGGGTGCAACACCCCTCCTCCACCTTAGCCTCTCCCCCTTTCCCTTCCCATGGTAGAGCTAGGTGATCAGAAGGAACTCCCTGCTGGGCAAGAGGAGGGGCTGGTGTCCCTGTGTGCTAATCCCGGGCCTGAGGTCTTCAGAGAGACCTAGGAAACTTCAAGGAGGGGAAGCCAAAGCTGTACTGCAGCTGAGCTCATTAGCCAGCACCCCCCTCCCCACGAGGAGGAGGGCGGGAGGCCCAGTGAGCTTGGCGGCAGAGAAAAGGCTGTCACTGTCCTTTCTTCCTTTTGGTACAAGCGTCTCCCTGAGCCTACGATTCTCCTGCAGTGACACCTCTCACGGGCACTAATGAGATCCATGCCACAGAGCTAATGCATTCTGACTGGACTCTGATAGACACCCCACTCATGTGGGGGAGACCACAGGCTAGTACTTCCCCCCACAGAGGGGCACCCCTCCCCCTTGCTACCACCTGCCAGCTCAGCTCTTGCCGAACTGCTGGGCAGCAAGCTCCTGAGAGTCCATTTGGTCTCTGGCCATGCCACCTGTGCCATGGGCCTCAGCAGGACCCTCCCCGGTCTCAGAGCAGAGGGGCTAAGATCACAGGGCAGGACCACCCAGCTGGCTATCAGGGATTGTTGCAGTTATTCTCCCAGTCAGTGGCAACCAGCAGTCTGTGGACTGTCACAATAGCGGTTTTGACTGATATTTGCTGTGCAGATTTCAGAAAGGAAAGAAGGGAAGGAACCCAGGTTTGCTGCAGAGAGCCCAGTATGGAGGACTCAGGCTTTGTGTGTGTGTGTGTGTGTGTGTGTGTGTGTGTGTGTGTGTGTGTGTGTTGCTACAGATTGAACCCAGGGCCTTGCTCATGCTAGGCAAGTGCTCTACCACTGAGTTGCATCCCTAGCCTAAAGGACCCAGTTACTGCCTACTACAAATCTTATCAGGATAATCTTCTGTATACTCCTAATGTGAGGGCCTGGAAGATGGGTGGGATTCCCTGGGTCAAGAGGTAGAGAGCAAACTGCAATTAGAGTAAGAACTTGCAGGGCCAGAGGAGGCCAGAGGTCAGCAGGGGCAGTGCCCTGGCTTCAGGGCCCAGTGGTTTCAACAGGACTGACGGACCCTAGTACCTGCCTTCCTTTCTTCAGCTGTTGCTGCCCAGGCTTTGTAAAAGCCTATAAGGGTCACGTGACCTTAAGGAAACTAGGGAAAGTGAGCATGCAGGCTGGGCGGAAGAGATTATTTCAGTGGCTGAGGTGCTTTCTCTCAAGCATGAGGATCTGAATTTGAATTCCAGAACCCAGATTTTGTTTTGTTTTTTTAAGTTAAAGCAATAACGAAGTTCAACATTAAAAAGCACAGCATTGGCAGGGCACAGGGATTGAGAAGCTAGGCTGTGTCTTTGGTATTTATTTAATCCTAGCTCCTTAGTTCAACTGGCTGTGGGACCTTAAGCAAGTCATTCAACTGAGCTTCCGTTCTCTAAGAAGGGAAAGTGATGCCTCCCTTCATATGACTGTTAGGACAATGAAATTAGTTTATATAAAACAGTAGGAACACTTTGCTGGCCCTCGGATGAAGTGAAAGTAGCTGTGAGGCCGTCCTGTCTTGGAGACAAGCTAACTGGGGTTCCTAACAGAGCCACTGAGCCTTGGAAGTTAGCAGATCTACATTTAGCAGCTCTGCCACAGTAGCCCTACCTTATACATCAGGCTTCCAAGGCCAAAGCCACCTCTACTCTGCTAAAATGTCTTGCTCACAAACCTCCAGAGCCTTTCTGCCCAATGCCCTGGCATCTCTGGACCCTCCCTTAGCCACTCCTCAACTGTCATCTTCAGTCTCCAGCCAAGCTCAAAAGTCTACCTGAAATTTCTGTGGGTACCAGGAACCAAGCCTGAATTTATACCAATTCACCTGTAGCCCTGTAACAATTCTTGACACAAGCAGATGCAAGGTAAGCAGTTAATGGCTAAAATGAAGTTTCCCCTGGTGCTTGCCCCCATTCTCAGTGGCTGCCCTGGCTCTCAATGACCTTTTTGTGCCTTTCTTTTGGCCTCCCTGCCCCGCAGACTCTCCATCAGTCCTTCCCACACAAACCAGCAGACCACTCTCAAAGCTCAAGTCAGACCAAGTCCTTCCCCTCAAACACCTCAGGATACACAACTTCACTGGCCTTCCTCCCACCCACCCTCTCTCCCTGTCCTCTTCCTACAACACCACCCCTCTAGCAAGCCTGCCTCCTTGTACTCTGAGCAACTCCCCATCATCAATGTCATATCATCAAGGGGAAGAACCAATCAGAGCCTGGAGATGGCTAAGTGGTGGGATCTGCACAATTCTTGTCCAGCATCACCCAATGCTGCCGCACCCCCACCCAACAATATACATACCATTCCCTACTCCAGCCTGGCAGCTCCTCACACAGTTAATTAGCACCATGTCACTGAGGACCAGCCTGAGTGGCCAGTGACAGGAGCTGACCCCTGACCCCAGGGCTGGGAAGCAGTCCACATCAAACTCTTACAGCGCGACCCTTTTAGCACGCACAGTAACTCGGGGCACCGCCAGCTGAAGCTCATTAAAGCTGTCTCTTTGGTGCGAGGGCCATTAACCTCACTGCTCAAAACCCACACCTCCCCTCCCTGCCTCTCCCAGCCCAATTAATGCCCTCTATCCACCCTCCCTTCCCAACACCCTCACCCACACCTCAGAGCTAGCCAGGAGCTGGCAGGGCTGCCCTCCTCATTCAGACTGCTGAGACCCAGTGCCAAGAAGGGCCAGTGCCCTGGCAGCCTCTGGCATTGGCAAAGCCACGGAGAGGGAGCTTCCTGAGCATCTACCTTGAGATGGGCCTTACACAGGCCTTTCCCTGGGCTGCTCAATGGCCCCTCCCACTGCCCCAGGAGGCTGGCAGCACTGTCCCTCAGCTGAGGTCTCAGGGTTCTGCACAGTAAAGCTAGAACTATTTCTGGATTCATTGTTACTCAGAGCCGTGAGCTGCCCCCTGGGCCAGAGAGAAAAAAAAAATGTTCTTCTTTGAAGGAAAGGCCACCTCAGGAGTCCTAACCCAGGAGAAGAGACAAGGGAGGGCTCACTGAGCCTCAAGAGGCAACAAAGAGTAGCGAGAGGGAGTTGTTCTCCTTACAGATACACCCTAGTTCAGACATACAGAAGCAGGACATTTAGCTCAAGGCTGTGGAGGATGCCTTCCCATAGTTCTGTTGTTCCACTCACCCACCCACCAGACTCCACTGCTGCTAGCCCTCTTGAACGAATGCAAGCCTTCTCAATGGTCCTATCTCGAAGTTAGCCTCTCCCTTTCCCATCAGTCTTCCACTGATTCATTTACTTGCCAGCTTTTCATCCACCAGCCGCAAGATTTTACTGAGCAGCTACTAAGAGTGCAACACCAACTGCTGCACTGATCCTGAATCAGAGCTCTGGTTACAGCATTCTTTTATCTTCCAACATCCCCTCTAGACCTTATTTTCAGAGAGGGAAGAATCACCTTTTAACCAAGCACTCAAGGCTCTGCTTCTAGCTGTTTACTTAACTAAACTTTCTATTCCAGTCTTAGGAAACTACTTGCAGATGTCTAAACTTATCTTCTTAATATGCTTTCAGGTCTTCAGGCTTTCTTTGTACACACATTTTCCCTACCTAAATACTACTTCTTTGTTTTTCTACCTAGAAAATGTATTTGTCCTTCAAGGATCCCAACTCAAGTGTTTTTATCTAGTAAATTTCCTGCTGATCCCTCAAGGTTTATCGCAGAAAAGAACAGCAGTTATGGCAGGATGTCCCAGAGCCCCAGGCTTCCTTCTCCCCCTGGTCCCTAAGCCTGATAAAGGGCATCCCAGGAATCACTACAATGTAGATGAAGTAGAAGCTACCTTGGCAACTGAGAACAGGGAAACTTCCCTGGTGGCAATCCAGATGTTTCTACCACAACAGGCAAGTACGCATTCCAGGCTCTGTCCCTTCTCAGCATGCTCAGCACCCACTGGGCACTGATAGATGTGAAATGGGTAGAAGGGCTAATTTGTAGCGAGTGGCTGGGACCTTCTACCATTCTGATGTCTCTAGCCCCTACAAATGACACCTTGTCAAAAGTAATCAAGTTCTAATAAGGTCATAATGCCACCCAGCATCAATCTGGCTCCATCCCCTAGAACAATGCCTAGAGCTGGTCATCTGTGTTCCTTGGAAGCATCTTCTCTCTCTCTCTCTCTCTCTCTCTCTCTCTCTCTCTCTCTCTCTCTCACACACACACACACACACACACACACACACACACACACACAATAAGAGACACAGGAAGAGACTTTCTTCTACAGATACACACACACAGACGGGTAGCTATTTCCATAATCAGTCACATGCCCTCAAATAAACATGGATGTATTGTTAGGCAGACACCTTCTTCTAACAGACATGTTCAAGGAATGGACACTTTATACTCAGACACACAGATATACAGGCAAGATGTCATACACAGACACATATTTACACCGATGTAGCGAAGCTCACAGAGCCACTAACTATGTGGAATTGCAGTCACTCCAGTTTCTCCCAAGCAGAAATCCCCGAGTGTTACCCCACCTGTTACCCCAAGTGGCCCCTCCCAACCCAGGCACTCCTCAGTGGAGGCTGCTGCTCCTGCAGGGGAGTCAATACCCTGTGGACGAAGTCATCGGTCAGAAGGACCTAGACTAATTAAAAGCTGGTGAGGTTTAAATAATTCATCTCCTTAACTCCCATTGATCGTCCAGTTTAGTGGCCACAGACTTGAAACAATATTAAACAGCCCCCTCCAGCCCCACGGGGGGGTTGGGGGGGTAGGGGGTGGGGGTGGGTAAGCTGACATATGCCCATATCCCTGAAGACACTGCCCACCAGGGATGCAGGCAATGGGGACAAGGGACAGTACTTTGAATCTAAGGCCACCTGTGACTTACCCAAAGCCTATATTCCAGTCTCCTCTGAAATGTTTTGAGAGGTGCTTTCCAATTGCCCCAATCCATAATATTCTCAATCTGCCCTCCCTACCCTCCTCCCTCCAGCCAATGGTGAGAACCTTCCATAGGTTGGATACTGAATGAGACATGGAAACCCTCTGTTTGCCAGGGGACTGAGGCATGCGGGCAGGGGACTGACAGAGCTGCCAGGGGGATTTGTGGAGGGACTGACCAATGCCGCTGTGGGGCCGGCCTATGTGTTGCAGGCTGAGACCCTTGTTCATGTCTAGTAGTCCATTCTTGGGCCAGCAGCCCATGGCGAAGCTGTAAGCCTGGAAGACAGGAGGCAAGAGTTGTTAACAGAGGTCCTGGCCACTGAGCAAACCCCACTCACCAAGTCTCCCCCAGTCCCCACTTCTTCCCTTCAGGTACTTGTAATACCACCTCATTAGAGTCCCTCACCACATTCCCTTTCATCAAAGCTCTCCCCACCATAAAAATCCCTTCCTTCTCCAAAGTCGTCCTTCTCCTGGGCCTTCCCATTCAGCATCTGCCATCTTTCCTGGGAGCCCTTGCAGGGCTCTTCTCTAGAAGTCTGGCTTGTTAAGATCCTCCCCTCATCAGAGCATCCCTTCACCATGCACCCCTCCACAGATTCCCATCCTGGAACGCCACAGCTGTGCTGGGCTCCCTCCCTTGGTATGACTGGTCACAAAGACTGTTCTCAGATAGGACGCAGGAAATTAGTATTTCCAAATTTCATTCCACAAACAGGAAAAATGAAACAGGATCTGGCCAGTAACATGCTTATGGTCAAGTTGCTTTTGATTTTGCACAGGCAAGGCTGTGGAAGGTTGTGAGTGCTGTGTTAGAGCTCAATGAAAGGGGAGTAAGGTCACCAGGTCAACTCAAGCATCAGTGAAGGAAGTACAGGGTGGTGTGTGTGTGTGTGTATGTGTGTGTGTGCGTGTGCGTGTTCTGCTGAAGGTCAAGTGCTCACTTATGCATATTCAAAGCGGCCACCCATTGATCTGTACTTAATTGTTTTCCTGGGTTGGGGAAGGAAGTGCTGGGGGCATCGATCTGTTCAGGGGCCCCGCAGCTCCACTGCTCCCTCCAGCCTCTATCGCACCATCTGGCCTCTAGCAACTTCCATCTGTGGGGAACACATGGCAGGACAGGATCTGCCTTCCCTCACTGGGGACAGGACCAGCAGCATCTTTCCTCACTGGCATGACAGGCCTAATGTCACTGATGAGGAAACTGAGGCCCAGAAGAAAGTGACTTTGAGCTATGTGGGTTAGACCTCTACAATGTGGCTGAGGGGGGTTTCTT
>CABHPQ010160606.1:0-36878 GCA_902168405.1 Peromyscus aztecus | reverse complement strand
TGACCCAAAGTTTTTGAGTATTTGTATATTTATTAACTTATAACATTAATACATTATTGATAACAATAAAATTCTTGGTAGTTGATAATTATAATAAATGTTATATTTTGATGTGTATTACTCACATATAACTAATTTTTCTTATCTCCATTTTTTTTTGGTCTTTTGAGACAGGGTTTCTCTGTGTAGTTTTTGTGCCTGTCCTGGGTCTCACTCTGTAGTCCAGGCTGGCCTCGAACTCACAGAGATCCACTTGGCTCTGCCTCACCCTGAGTGCTGGGATTAAAGTCGTGTGCCACCACTGTCCCGCCATCCATGTATTTTTTCTATTAAAATTATCTTATAAGCATATTAGTTTTATGTAATGCCTCAGCAATATGGGCGTCTACCTTACAAAGCAAGGGCTTCTATAAAGACATTTACTTAAAAATCTTAAAGATTTTTATTGAGAATCCCACAAATGCAGAATATTATTTGATCCAACCCACTCTGATTCCCTTCTTTCCAATTCTTCCCCTATCCACCTATCACTTTTTCTCTAAATTTCATAAGCCCTCCCTTTTAAACCAACTGAGGCTGCTTAATACTGACTGCTATATGCATGAGCATAGGGCTGTCTACTTGAACTAGAAGGGTAGTCTTTCAAGGTTACATTCCTGAAAGAAACTCGAACAGTCATGTTGTCAAGAGCTACTTAGCTATGGGTGGGTTTAAATGATCACCTCCTCCATTAATGCTGGGGTTTTGGTTGGTTTGATCTTGTGTATGCAGTCACATTGCTATGAGTTTATATGCATATCAGCCCTGTCATATTCAGTAAATACTATTTTGCTACAGACTTCCCTACTTCTGGCTTTTATAGTTTTTCTACTACTTTTCTGTTATGACCTTTGGGCTTTGGGGTAGTGCCTATGATATAGATGTTCCATCTATAGCTAAGCATTCCATAGTCTCTTATTATTGGCATGTTGATCAATTTTTGTCCCCGAATTAATCATCATCTACTATCATAAGAGGCTTTAATGAGGGTTGAGCTATGCGCCAATTTGTGGTTATAAAAATAAGACCTTAGTGGGAAGATTAATAGTATGTTCATTAAGCACAATAATAGAATTGAGTTTCCCCCTAGGGCTTATGACCTAGCCAGTCATGTTTCTTGACCCAGTTAACGGTACAAGGCACAAATTATGTCTTGTGAAGTGTGATTTAGAATCACCCAAAGAAGGTGACTGGTTACTTTAACAACAATCATATCATTATTGTCCCAGTGAACCTGTCTTTTCAGTCCAGTTACTATAATAGCTTGGGGTCACAACTTGGCAAGACTGTTGAATACTTTTCTCCCCCAGTAACATAAAAGCATCTTCCAGACCTATGAAAGCTAGTGAGTAGAGATGAAGCTTCTAGTTTGACACCAGCTTGATTTCTCTATGTCGTATGATTTAAGTATGGAGTATCTACAGTAATAGGATCTTAGCACAAAGTTATGAAAGGTAACCAAGAGTAATTGAAACAGCCTGATAATGTTTAGGGTACATGTATGACCCAGTGACCAACCACTGGGAACTAAAATAATCTATACCATGGTGACAGATATGGATCTATTTGTAATCTTTTACATATTGACATCCAGTTATGCCAGCACCATTTGTTGAAGATACTTTCTTTTTTTCCATTGTATAGTTTTGGCTTCTTTGTCAAAAATCAGGTGTTCATATGTGCGTGGATTAATGTCAGGGTCTTCAATTCGACTCCATTGGTCTGTATGTCGGTTTTTATACCAGTACCAAGCTGTTTTTATTACTATAGCTTTATAGTAGAGCTTCTGGTCAGGTATGGTGATGCCTCCAGAGGTTGCTTTATTATACAGGATTCTTTTAGCTATCCTGGGTCGATATCTGTCACCATGCACAAAACTCAAGTCCAAGTGGATCAAAGACCTCAACACAAATCCAGTTACACTAAACTTAATAGAAGAGAAAGTAGGAAGTACACTTGAACGCATTGGCATAGGAGATTACTTCCTAAATATAACACCAGTAGCACAGACACTGAGCACAACAATTAATAAATGGGACCTCTTGAAACTGAGAAGCTTTTGTAGGCCAAAAGACACAGTCAATAAGACAAAAAGACAGCCTACAGAATGGGAAAAGATCTTCACCAACCTCACATCTGACAGAGGACTGATCTCCACAGTATATAAAGAACTCAAGAAACTAGACATCAAAATACTGAACAATCCAATTAAAAAATGGGCTAAAGAGCTAAACAGAGAATTCTCAAAAGAAGAATCACAAATGGCTGAAAGACATTTAAAGAAATGCTCAACATCCTTAATCATCAGAGAAATGCAGATCAAAATGACTCTGAGATACCACCTTACACTTGTCAGAATGGCAGTAATCATAAAAACTAATGACAGTCAATGTTGGAGAGGATGCAGAGTGGTGGGAATGCAAACTTGTACAACCACTGTGGAAATCAGTATGGCAGTTTCTCAGAAAATTGGGAATCGATCTACCTCAAGACCTAGCCATACCACTCTTGGGCATATACCCAAGGAATATTCAATCATACCACAAAGATACATGCTCAAATATGTTAATAGCAGCACTATTTGTAATAGCCAGAACCTGGAAACAACCTAGATGCCCTTAAACTGAAGAATGGATTAAGAAGTGTGGTACATATACACAATGGAGTACTATGCAGCAGAGAAAAACAATGACAGCATGAAATTTGCAGGCAAATGGATGGAACTAGAAAATATCATCCTGAGTGAAGTAACCCAAACCCAGAAGGACAAACATGGTATGTACTCACTCATAAGTGGATTCTAGATATAAAGCAAAGAACAATCAGACTGCAACCCACAGAACCAAGGAGGCTATATAGCCAGGGGGACCCTAGGATGACTGTGGCTTATAATAAGTTTTGGTTTTACTCAATTACTGGGCAGGCCTCAATGAAACATTTCACTATTAGGATAAGAATTTATACTGTATCAAGCTGATAATTGAAAAATAAATAAATTAATTAAAAATAATCTATACCTAGTGTTGGGGTTTTTGTTTGTTAACTTATGATATCTGGGAGAGGGATTTTTTCATGTTACAGAGTAATTGCATTTAAACTCTTTATGTATATCTGTATATTTTAGGAGACTTTTATACTACTTTTATAGTAGTGAATTTCATATAGTATTTTCAAAAATCTTTAGTGTTATTCCTTCCCATACTTTCTTTTTTACCCCGCTCTCCCATCTCTCATCCACTTTAATTCTTCCTCATCCATTATTTTCCTTTCCTCCTTCAGACTATGTATATTACATTTTCTTTCTCCTGAAATCATCTCTCATCACCATCATGGCCCTGTACTAGTTTCTAGGCACTTTAATATAAGCATACATATGCAAGTATTCAAATACATAATCCATATATGAAAGTGAACAATCATTGTTTGTCTTCTGTATCTGGGTTACCTAACTTATAATGATCATTTCCAGCCTTATCATTTCCAAGTGAAATTAATACTTTTATTTTTCTTTACAGGTGAATAATATTCTATTATATTTATAAGTGTGTGTTTCACACTTTCATTTTACATTCATCTTTTATGTGTGTCTAAGCTTTCTTCATTTCTTAATATTGAACAGAGTAGCATCTAACATGGATGAGCAGGTGTCTCTGTGGTAGATTACAGAGTCCTTTGGTACTATGCCAGGACAGCTATAACTGGATCACACTATAGATCTATTTCTAGCTTTTGGAGGAACTTTTATATTGATTTCCATAGTGGCTACACCAGTTTTTACTTCCATCAACAGCAAAAAAGTATTCTCCTTTCCCCTCATTGATGTCAGCATTTGTTATTTTTTGCTTTTGTTTTTTATCTTAACCTTTCTTACAGGAGTAAGATGAAACCTCAAAGTAGTGTTAATTTGAACTTTCCTCATGATTCAGAATTTGAACATTTGAAGAACATCTGATAGATAATTGTGTTTCTTCTTTTGAGAATTCTCTGTTTAGTTCCATGCCCAGATTTTAAGTTGGGTTATTTACTTTCTTGGTGTTCGTTATTTTTTTTAGATCTTTGTATGTTCTAGATGCTAGGCATAGTCATTTGTATAGTTGGTAAATATTATCCCCATAGGTTTCCAAAAAGGAGAGATGTGTGTGTAGTGTATACATGCACACATGAATGTATATGTGTATATGAGCATGAGATAGTGGATGTGACCATATTCATTTAAAGAAATCTCTAAATCTACTATTCCTTCTTGATGGATGATTGCTTCTAATTCATTGGTTCTAGTCCGCTATTTTTAAAGTAGTTTCATTTAAAACTTCACAGCTAGCTGACAATTATTTTAATAATTAGAATTATATGGACAGGATAGTCAATGTTCTCCATATATTTAGAAAGTGAAGATTTTTCATTGTAGATTTGATGTGAAATTAAAGTCTGAATGTTACTGAAGATTTTGCACTCCCCACAACTTTTTCGAATGCACTTTTGACCTCTTTGTTCCTCAGGCTGTAGACCATAGGATTCAGCATAGGGATGACCATGGTGTAGAACACAGATGCCATCTTGTCAGTGCCCATGATGTGACTGGAGCTGGGCTGTAAGTACATGAAAATGACTGTCCCATAGAAGATGGAGACTGCAGTGAGGTGGGAAGCACAGGTGGAAAAAGCCTTTTGGCGTCCTTCAGATGAGTGCATCCTCAGAATAGTGATTAATATAAACAGGTAGGAAATCGAGATAACTACTATAGAGAAAAGAGCATTAAAACCCACCACGAAGAAAATCACCATCTCACTGACAGAGGTGTCTGAGCATGAGAGGGCCAGGAGAGGAGGGGCATCACAGAAGAAGTGGTCTATCACATTGGACTTGCAGAAGGAGAGCCTGAAAATGTTCCCAGTGTGGATGGAGGAATTCAGGAAGCCACAGACATAGGAGCTTATGGTCAGACAAGCACATGTGTTTGTAGTCATGGTGGTGGTGTAATGCAGGGGCTTGCACACTGCTGCATAGCGGTCATAAGCCATGGCAGCCAGGAGGAAACTTTCTGTAGTTATAAAGCCCACAAAGAAGAAGAATTGGGTGCCACAAGCATTGTGGGATATGAGTTTGTCTGTTGAAAGGAGACCTGCCATTACTTTGGGTGTGACAGCTGAAGAATAACCAAAGTCCACCAGAGACAGGTGACTGAGGAAGAGGTACATGGGAGTGTGGAGGCGTGAGTCCAGCAGAATCAGCCCTATCATTCCCAGGTTCCCAAGCACAGTGCTGAGATAGATGAGAAAGAAGACAGTGAAGAGTGGGATCTGGAGCCTTGGGTCATCTGTTAACCCTGCAAGAACGAACTCAGTCACCTCTGTACTGTTCTCCATTGGGGATTATGTGGCTTCCCTGCAGCAAAGAGAAAGGAGATCAGAATGAGAGATAGAGGGGAGAAGATGATACACTCTGCTTGCCTCTACATGCCTTCTCTCATTGTGCAAATAAATGTTCCTTTCCAGCATTCTGATATAAGCAAGTCATGGCAGCAACATTTAAGTTTAAATTAAGTAAAATAAGGTCATACTTTGTTCTAAAAGGGATGATGTATCTCAATATAGTATCAGATGACTAAATTGAGCCCAGGGGGTGGGGCAGTCTTTTCTATAAGTACATCTCATTAATTGCTATCTGGAAAAATCTCAAAGTATGTATTTGAATTTTCAAAAACAAGCACAAATTATTTTTTTCATGGAACTAGAATCATTTAAGGTGTAATTTAGTCAGTGTATTATATTACAATACCATGGAGTACAAACCTTTTATTCATTTTCTGAGTTTTTGTTGTGTTTTGTTCAGCTTTCAGCTTTGCTATGGTGTGGCAAATCAAACTGTGGGCTTTGAAAATGCTAGGCTAATGTTATTCACTGTCGTGAGAGGCTAAACACCACAAACTTATTTCTCAGTATTGTGCAGCTGCGGAACAGTTGCATGTCGTGAGGTCCCACTTCCTGGTTTATATTTAGCTTCAGGTCTACTGTGCATTCGTGTGGGGAAGGAGTTATTTCTTGGAGGTTTCTTTCATAAGCAGGCAAACTCCAGCCACAGGAGGTCTTCCCTCACTGCGTATACACTTCCTAATGACTCTGCATTGGGAATATCAACAACATGGAGGTTAGGATTTCAACATAAGAATTTTGGTAGCACATAAGCATTCATATCATGACTTTTTTTAAATAGAAGTATTGTAACATTTAGTCAATTTAACTCTAATTACATTTTTGTCCATCTAGGTTAAGTTATATAAAAAGGATATTTTATACAATGGAAGATATTTAAGGGAATGAATTTAACTTTAATTGTCCTCATCATAGAGTAAGATGCACAGGGCATCTCATTTACCACAGAGAGAAAACAGTAACATATTCTAGGAATTATGGAATATACACAATAAAAGTTTCTTTTTCACAGTAAGCAAATTTTCTCTCACATCCGTATGTCCTTGATTCCTAGCCTTACTTTGTCTCCAGATCAGAAACATTGGCATGCAAATGATAGCTCCACCTTACATAATGTCCATGAACTTGTTTAGTGGGTATATGGCTTGGCCACACATTTTCCCGTTAACTTTTTATTGAATAAAATTATAATCCAAGTTTGAACTACATGATTTTTTTGTTCATTGTGATCCAGTCAAGGGGCTTGGTCTATCCTGATTTCGGAAGTGGTCAGTACACCACTTGATGCTTCTAGATGAAGTAAAACCAAAAGTTTGGTGACAAAATTCATTTCAGTTAGATTCTTCCTATACTCTGTTCTTCTATCCTTTATATAACACCTTCTTAATTTTTTATGCAAGCTTTATCTCTTTATATGTGGATAGTTATCCCAGCTGAGCAAAGTACAAGAGTCCCTTTTTGTTTTAGTCATCATGGATATAAACTTGCATATCTACATCTTAGTGGACTCATAAAATGTGGATAATATATGCATCTAATAAATGCCTCTGTTTTTGTAAGATTTAAAGTATAGGAGAACATTCCTATTGTATCATTATCTTTCTATTCTCAGAATACAAGAAACTTTGGATAAGATAAAGTACAAAATAAGTGAAATTATAAAATTTGCAGGTAGGTGGGTGGAGCTGGAAACAATTATCCCAAGTGAGGTAACCCATACCTTGAAAGATAAATATCACATTTTTTGTCATAGTAGATGTTAGTTTTGAATCTTCATAAATGTACAATTTTAAAAACCTTTTATCATTGATGTTATGAATTGCATAAGACAATTTAGTTATTCTTAAGTCATGCCTGTTATGAAATCTCCACCTATTTGTGAATCAAGAATGTTTATAAGTAAAGTTTGAATTTGCTTTTTATTGTAAATGTCTTTTACACCAATATTTTAGAATTTTGAAGTAGGGCCTGGAGAATTGATTTGGTGGTTAAGAACTCTATCTGTTCTTGTGGAGAATGTAGGTTCACTTCCTGGCACTCACAAGATAGCTCACAATGACACATAACTGCAGTAGCTAGGAGTTTGAGACAACTATTCATTTTGTTTAATAAATTGTATTGTATCTTCTGTGAGCAACAACATCTATTTGAACATTACTTGAATTTTATAAAGAGAGTCTGATATAAAATAAAATGATTCAAGGAAATATATATTTCCTTGTCATGGAAATGCAACTCAGAGCAAATGATCTGTCCTTCTGAGTCTCAGCTGTATAAAAACAGCTGGATCTTCAAATGTTTAGAGTCCCAAGAACTATAACCTTTAGATATATTTTTTAAAAATCAAAACAAATAAGCCATATAAAGTACCGGCTATTGTCCATTCCCTTATTCTTTTAATAAGTACAGTGTCTGTCTTAGACTTAAGAATTTTGTTGATTTCTGGATCCCTAGCAGGACACACAACACATTTCCTAATGTTGGAAGTCTTCTGAATGAAGCAAACATCCAGGCTAATAGATATTGAGCTTTATTCTTGTTTTCCATTTCTCAAGAAGAACACAGTGATTTATTGTTTTCTTGCAATTGTGAAACAGTGATTTAGCATTGCTCAGTCCATGTAATGGTTAATAAGCCTTGTTTCTAATATTAGGTAAGTCTCTATGGATAGAAATAGAGCATGTGTTTACATTTTTATATCATAGTTATTTAATGTAATTTTGTAACTCTTTTTGAGTATTTTATAACTTGTTCTTAAGTTTGATATTTTCTCATTTATTAATTTCCATTCCTCCTTCAAAAATATTACTATGATTTTCCTGATTGCAGTAACATTTTACAGATGATACCCTCATTTCGTCTTTTCATCAACTCTGGTATTAGTTAAGATAACACATATTATCACATTCCCCAAAAGGGCCAACCAAGTAGTTCAAATTAACTATTTTAAAGTCAACCAAGTTAATTTTTAGCAAAGCAGGGATGCATACCCTATTAACGGCCTTATATCATATGATAAACACACACACACACACACACACACACACACACACACACGCACACTACACACTACAATATTACCACTGTATTTGGGCATGCAGCCTCTGATTATCTCTGATACAAAGTATAACAATATACAAAGCAATGCAGCCTAAGCTCTCAGTGAACCAAAGGAAAGATGGCTGAACTCACAGGTTGTACTCTCCTGGTTACTTCTGTCTTCAGGGTTCATGAGAGTTATGGGTCTGACCCAGAGGCTTACCTTCTTACCTGAGCAACATAGCATGCAAATATAGCACCTCCATACATAATTAGGGCTCAATTAATAATTAGCCCTTGAAAGTAAGAAAATGTCTTTATTTGGAGACTGTTACTTAGTATTTGGCATGAATGTTAAAGAGCCCCAAATGGCTTTGGAACCCTCTAATACATGTACCATTCCTGGGTCTCCTGGTCTTCCTTCTTAGATCAATTATCTGACCTTTTTAAATTTCATAATATACTTATCCATAAAAAAGGAGTAGTAGACAGGTAGTAGACACCTGCCCTGAAGGATGCCCAGTGTGACAAAAAAGTAATCTTCATCATTTCTTGTATTTGGTAAAGTGTGATTACTGTTTTATCTAAATAAATAATACCACTGTTATTTTTCCCCAGGGAACATGCTCTTGCTAACATGCCATTTGGGAAGAAATTAATTGTTGGTTCTAGACAATGATTAATAGTCAGCTCAACAACAAATATAAAAGAGGCTCTTGTTTTGGGCTACTCCATTTAGTGATAGGCCAATGGAGACTTCACATGTTCAAAAGTGGTAACCAGGAGAGAGTTCTATAGTCATGGAGCTCTCATGGGAAAATATCCCAAGAGGATTACAACGAGCCCTTATCTCACACAACTGGGGGCCAAGTGATTAAAGATTTTATGGGAATCCAGCTCTGCTTATCAATGTAGATCATGGGAGTATTTTCATTAATTTTTTAAATAATTCTTTTGGTAATGAAAGAACTATAGTATTTCAATTTGAAAGTCAGGTTAAGGGATAGAAATTTTTATTTTTTGTGTCCATAGTACATGTATGCTTCCCTTAATATGCATTATTTAGTTTTAGAGAAGGAATGTCAATATGTTCAATTGTTTTTGACCCCTGCTGAGTTTGAACTACAGTGCCGAGACTTGCTAACAAGCCCATGCACAATAAGAAATGTTCTTTGCACTTGTGGTGCTTAAGTACAGTGGTTATAATAAGTACAAAACAACACAAGAAGCACACAATTGTGTGTACAGAGACATACACAGCATACTGAATAAGAACAAAAATAGTACATAGGACATTGAAAGGGAAAAGAGGAATTTTACTTGATATTAGCTTGTCAGAATACTTTCTGAGGAAAGTGAACATTTCTTTAAGTCCTAAACATGATAGAGGACCAGCATGAGTATGCTTGTGTCAAACATGAAGATTACATGGTAAAAGTCCCGAGTTTCAAGGCAATTAAACTCGTAAACAAACCAGATAGCTACAACATCAACAAATCATCATTGGTTGTAATTTCTATTGCAGTATCCTCCTCAAACAGCTATGAATTTTATTTGGCTGTGGTTTTATATAGTGGTCTCTGCCTGTTTCAAAGAGAAGTTCTTTGATGAGGGGTGAAGACTACATTACCTGTTGGTATATGATACACGTTCAGATTGTTTTTAGGAATCATGCTGGTTTAGTAAAGTGCTGCTATAGGTTCTCCTCCAATATACACGATTTCATGACTACTGAGTAGTTAGCTAACTTTCCAACACCAGGCGTGCTTTCTATCTTGTTAAGTCATCCTTAAGTCTAGTTAGAGAGCTGTTGGTTACCACCAGTGTGTGTGTGTGTGTGTGTGTGTGTGTGCTACTACTGCACCCTTTAGAGTGCTATGCTATGCTCCTTGTTACAGAGACATCTACAAAACATTCCAACACCTAAGGCTCAGGGAACATTGTGGAAGAGGGGGCAGAAGAGCAGTGATTTTGATGTAAGAGTGTCTCTTAGTAATGTCAGAAGTTAAACTTATAAAGTCTCATCAATGTGACTGACTAAAAATGACCTGAACAAGGACAACAACAGATATGCTAAAGTGGACCAGGACAAGCCTCACCCCTATACAAAGAACTAAAGGAAACAAAAGATAACTGGGAGAGGGAGAAATAATTTTCCTTAGGGAAGGGCACAGAAATTGGTCATTTTTTGCTCTCAGCATTCTTTTGTATCCATTACTAGTAAAATTACCCTAAACACCCTAAATATTTGTCCTTTTAGCCACTAAGTTAATAAAACATAGCTTTTTCCTTTTGGCTGTAAATAGTTCAAATAATCAATTCTAAAGACCACTGCCTCTTGGAGCTTCTTATGTCTAATCTAGATTGGAGGATAAAAATAAGTTACTAGTAAGCAGGATTGTGATATAATTATGGAAAGGACAAGAAGGCTGAGTGTTGAGAAGTATGTAAACTGATCTTAGCTTATTTATAAATCCTTACAACTGAAAGAAGTGGACACATGTCCCCATTCCTAACTCAGAAGTAATCTCTAATTGATCATCATGTGTAAATGAAAATTTAGTCTCCTCTAGGGAGTCCTCTGGGGAAACATACTACTTTAAAGGGCAGGATGCCTTCCCAACATTAGATGGCCAACAGAAAATGTACTTAATAGCATCCTTGGAGGTCCATTGTCTCATAATGCATCAGGGCTTTCATTTTTAAAATTTTTATTATTTTTTGAAAATTTATCTTTTTTCTAATTTTAATTTAATAATATTTATATATTTTTTCATTTCTCTTTTTACTCTACAGGTCCTTTGGGTACACATTATGGCTTCCGGTTTAGTATGTTTATGGAATTCCTCTGTGTGGGTATCTGTTTCTTGGGCCTACTCTTGGGCTCTTTTCTTTCTATTTGTCTGTTTTCTCCAATTCCTGTATGTTAGTTTTTGTTTTATCTTATTATATTATATTTTATTATTATCCCTTAGAAGCCTGTTTTCTAATGAGAGACCCGAAAGGAGTGGGTATGGATTAGAGAAGGGAGTGGGGAGGAACTGAGAAGAGTAGAGGGAGGGGAAACTATAATCAGTATATATTATGTGAGGAAAGAAATCTATTTTCAATAAAAGAAATAAATTAAGTGCAAAAATTTCTCATGAGTCAGAAGTTTAGCATATAACATAATAAAACACATTTGGGACTTATACCCAATATATAGAAATAGTCAGTTAGTCCTCGGGTCTCTGGTATGTTATGTGACATTATAATTTATAGTTTCATTTATTTGTGTATGTTTGTATGTATGTATGTATGCTGGTGCATGTGGGTCACTTGTGTGTAAAGCCCAGAAGTCATTCTTGGCACTTTCCTCAGTCACTCATTACTTTACTTCAGAGTCCCCGTTCTATTCTACTGCTTTACATATCTGCTTTTATGCCATTACCATGTTGTTTTTCTTACTCCGGTTCTGAAATGTATTTGAAAACCAGGCACTGTTATATCTACAGTATTAATCTGTTTATTTCTACATTTCAATAAATATATACAGTATTTCTTGGTCATATCCACCTCTGACTCCCCCTTCCAGCTCCTCCTAGATCTAACATAATCTATTGTCATTACTTGTGGTTGTACTTCATAACTGGATGGTAAGACAGTATTGCTGAGGATGCCACACATTTTGGTTGGAGGATTCAGCAAACTCAGTATCAAACTGATCAGAAAACTCTCCCATTGAGGGCTTCTTTCCTAGGGCTGGAAAGTCCTATCCAGGCTGCTAGTGGAGAAAAGAGAGCAATGTTCTTACTCAGAATTCTGTATGCTACAGTGTAGACCTGTCAGGAAAATTACGTTCACCATTGCAACAGTGGGGGTGCTGTGATTGGGGATAATAAATCTTTCTCTGATTGGATTTGAGGCCAGCATTTGATCTTTTGGCCCAGGATAGGTCTGGATATTCATGGTGTTTTGTGGTTCCATATGAAATTTTCCATTTATTTTTTAGTTATATGGAGACCATCATTAAATGTGTATATTGCTTTTAGTAGTATAGTCAGTACTTGTAGATTATATTTGAATACTCATATTTATTTACTCATTATTCATAATAGCTACAATGTGCAATCAGTCTAGGTGTCCACCAACAAATGAATGGATAAAGAAAATACAGTAGACTTGCACAAAGGAGTTATTATTTGGCTATAAAGACAGAAATCATGTCTTTTTCAGAACTGGAATTCATGTGAACGTGAAATAAGTCAGACTCAGAAAGAAAAGCATCCCATTTTCTTTCATGCCAGGAGAGTAAGCAAAAGCTATTTTAAAAGGTCAACCTGAAAGTAGTAAGTAAATTGACAACTAAGAAAGAGTGAGGGGATTGGGGAGAGGGAGAAAGGAGAAAATAAAAGATGGTAGATGGTAATCGATTGTATTGAAGCATGCTATGTGTATGAGAGAGAATATTACTATGAAACTCACAAATATATATATATAGTACATGCATTAATATTACAATAATAAATATGTAAATTATGAATATTGAATACATGTGGAGAAATAATTTTCTTTAGGATTTTTTTACTATTGTATACTAATTGTGCAACTTAATGAGCTTATGATTTTTCATTTAGGCATATTACGCAATTCGATCACATGTTCCTTCGTTTGTTACAGTCTTTTTGTACTCCATTTCCTGTTATGTTATAGCTTTATTTTGCTTTCATTTTCTCTTATTTCCACATATTAAAAAACATGAAATATTTGCTTTTGTAATAGCTGGCTTATTTTATTCAATTAACATGATGATGTCTAGTTCCATCTAGTTTTCTGCAGAAAACATGATCTCATTCTTCAAGACTGGAAAGAGACATTTCTTTTACCCTTCATCTGCTGATGGGCAAGCAGACTGATTTTATAATCTGACTGATTTTATAATCTGACTGCTGTGAATAGTGCTGTGGTAGTCAAGGGTGTGCAAGTGTGTCTCTAAAGTAAGTTGACTTTGATTTTTTTGAGTATCATCTGCTCAGAACTCCTATATTTAGTTATAAAATATTTTTAATTTTAATTGTTTGAAGAATCTTCCATACTGATTTCCACAGTGTGTAAATTATTTTAAATTATTTCCATGGGGCTGTAAGTGTTACTTTTTCATATTTGATACTGACAGCAAGCAGGTTAAAGAAGAAATCTTTAAAAAATAAAATGTTTTCAGCTAAAAAGAAAAGTGCACTGTGTAGAAAATAAAGAACTCACCATAAATAATATTAACATATCATTTTTATTCATAAGAAGCTGAGCTAGGTCTCCACAGACAGTTTAATTGCTGCTCCTTTAGGCGACTAGAATGAGAAATATGGCTGTCCTCCTGGGCATGTAGTCTCTGAAGGACTTCATGCCTGTATAAATTCCCTGGATCCCATGTATTGTTTTCTAGAATCCCAACTTGGCTCTATTTGACACTGTTTTCATTGGAGCAGCCAAAGTCCTTTTGGTGGTCATTTACTGGATTTAATGTAAAGGTTGTTATTTTGCTCAGTAGTTTTTTTTTTTTAGAGATTTATTATTGCTACTTTTTAATTGTATGAATGTGTGCACATGTGCACATGTGAACATAGATGTCTACAAGTATAGAGGCATCAGATTAACTGGAGCTAGAGCTATAGGTGGTTGGGAAACTCCCAAGGTAGGTGTTTGAACCCAAACTCAGGTCCTGTGCAAGAGCAGTACATGCTCTTAACCAGTAAGTCATCTTTTCAGTCCTATGATAAGTGGTCTTTAACACACATTTGCATATTATTATAAGCCTACAGCATTAAAAAATTATATCCCCCAGCTAAGAATGAGGTCTGTGTTCAGAATGATGACCTTCTCTTGCAGTTGCTCAAAACTTCACTTAGTGTTTACACTTTCTTCTGTTTGCCTAAATAGCAGTACTGTGTGACATGTTGAACATTCTCTAATCTCTTTGTAATCATCTGCTGCTATTGACCTTCTGTCTTTGGGAATGGTCACCAAGAATAACTTCTTCAGCAGGAGCCTTTCCTTCTTTGGATATGACTTACAGTTGGATCCTAAGTAACACTGTGTCATCTTCTTTGAAGAGCAAGGTGAGTTTCTAGCTCAATCCTGTCTGTGGTTTATTTAGACTGTGAAAATAGAGTGTGTGCTGTGTAATAGTCCAACAGTAATCATTTATGAAGGATTCGAGTTCATCCCCTATGTTTCTAATATGTATGTGAGTTCATGCCACTTAGTTAAAATCCAGATAAAATCTCAATGATTTAAATAATAAGAGATAATATTTTTTTAATGTTGAGTTTCTTTCTTTTTATTTATTTATTTTTTAAAAAATTATTATTAATTTAATTTTACTTATCAGCTACGGATTCCCCTGTCCTCCCTCCTCCCGCCCCCACCCCCCCTCCTCCCAATCCACCCCCTATTCCCACCTCCTTCAGGGCAAGGACTCCCCTGGGGATTCAGCTCAGCCTGGTAGATTCAGTCAAGGCAGGTCCAGTCCTCTCCTCCCTTCACCTAGGCTGAGCAAAGTGTCCCAGCATAGGACCCAGACTCCAAAAAGCCAGCTCACGCACTAAGGACAGGTCCTGGTCCCACTGCCTGGGGCCCTCCCAAACAGTTCAAGCTAATCGACTGTCTCACTTATCCAGAGGGCCTGGTCCAGTTCCATGGGGGCTCCTCAGATATTGGTTCATAGTTCTGTGTTTCCACTAGATCGGCTATTTGTCCCTGTGCTTTTTCCAATCATGGTCTCAACAAAGTTCTGTGATTAGGATAGTAGTTCTGTAAAGAAAAATATATATCACATTTCTCTCATACTAAGAATATAGGAGATGAAAAAAAAAGAGGACATAAAGGTGAAAGGGGTATTATTAGGAATGAGAAGAACAAGAAATAGTAACACATGGGTGAATGCAATTAAAATTCATAAATGGAGAAATGTCACAGTGACACATTATTGTATAATTAGTTATGACAAAAGGGAGAAAAGGAATTGGTAGGCACTCAGTAAATGCTCGTTGGGACAGCAAACAAATCAATGAATAAATGGAGGCAGTAAATGGACTATGATCCCATTTACTGAGCATTTTGTGGTTGTGGTGATTTGAATGAGAAATGCCTCACATAGGCTCAGGCATTTGAATACTTGATTCCTAATTGGTGGTGCTATGTTGGGGAGGTTTAGGAGCTGCAGCAATGCTGGAGGAATTATGCTTCCAGGGCATGTTTTGAGATTATATTGTCTCTCCCTATTTCCAGTTTTTTTCTCTCCGCTTCATGTTTGCAATTGAGGATTCCATCTTTCAAGTTCCTGCTCCAGCCAACATGCCTGCCTGGAACCATACATTCAAATAAATCTTGCCTCCAGTAAGTCATTTTTGGTCATGGTATTTTATAACAGCAACAGAAAGTAACTGATACAATGGTCCTACATGTCTAAAATCAAATTTCATGATTAACTTTATGAGACTCTTAATAGTAGTGGTCTTCAACTTTCCTAATGCTATAACCCTTTAATACAGTTCCTCATCTCATGGTGGCCCTGAACCATAAAATAATTTTGTTGCTACTTCTTAACTGTAATTTTGCTATGACTATGAATCATAACGTAAATATCTGATATTCAGGATATCTGATATGTGACCCCACAAAGGGCTCAAGATCCACAGGTTGAGAATCACTGATTTATAGGCTCTTGCTTAAAAGGTGTTAGAATTTTGGAAAAATAATCCATGCCAAGACATACCATTTTTGTATGGTGATTTAGCATGGCCATGTACTCGCGCGCACACTCACACACACACACACACACACACAAACACACACCACTTCATACTCATGGCAAAGCAAAAAAAATAACTCATGGAACCTTGCTTCTTCATTTGAACTTGACTTCTACTGTCTTTCTTTTCTTTCTCCAATATATGTATGCAAAAACATAGAAAAATCAGCTGTACATGATACCCGTGACATTCTGAAAGTTATTACTAACAATAGTGATATTGAACTTATTCAACAAAATTCTAGTTTGATCTACTATTCAATTTCACCATATGTTATTAGATCATAATCTTCCATGAGTAACACACTTTGCTGTAACGACCTGTGGTAAATTTAATTTCCAAAATCTCACCTGCGGCAAACTTATAGAGGGTTTTAATGCTGAAGATTTGCAGAATATAAAATTTGTATTGATATTTTATGTATAGTATAGTTTATCAATGTTTAAATTATGTTTTGTGAAATTAATCTTCATTAAATTCCAGTAAATGAGTCAACATATGATCTCAGTATCTGTTATTCTTTAATAATTTAAAGAATATATTATTATATTGAATACAATATGAGATCTATTGAATGAAATCATATTAATGAGGAATATAGTTTCATAGTTTCATAAAAATGTCAATGAAATGCATATGAATTATTTTGTTCATCTAGGAGTCTTTACTCTGTATTATCTCAGAGTGCCTATTACTGGTGATGTTTGATTTCTCCATGAGGATTGTTCTTTTAGACCTGGGGGAGAGGGAAGAAGGGACTGTGTAGGAGGAGTGGAGGGGAGGAAAACTGGTAGAGATGTAATGTATAAGAGAAGAATAAAAGTTTTCAAACGTTGTTTTTGTTGGGCAATAATCCTTTATTCATGAGCTGATTCACACAACAAACACTTCTGGATTGTATGGTCAGTCCTGAGTGTTGCAGTAGATATGTAGACAGAAATAAAAGTCAACAGGTTTAAGTTTTCATCAGATATTCAAACATATAAGTATACTATGGCTTTCCCAATAACTACAAAATAGCAATTGTTCCTATTTGAAAAGAATTTATAAATCATGTTCAAATTATTACATGAAAATGCAAATCTCAACACAAGTTACTGGTTCTAAAATTCAGGCAGTTTTTACAATATCAGACTGACTTATATTTATGAAATTATTCCATTGTTCTAATTATGGCCCTTTCTATGTTTACTTATATGCTATGTGTATTGTATAATAGAGAAAAAAATTCAAAGCAGAATAATTTATCTAAGGCTTATTAAGAAGGCTGAGGACAATAGAGCATCCGGCACAGAGGAGAATGGTGCTCACTTTATCTTTAGAGAAAAAAGCAGTCTCTACATGCATCTCTCTGCATTTGAAAAGGCAAAATTCTAATGTTTTCAAGATCTAGTTCTTAGACCTTCTCTCTTCAGGTGTCCATATTTGTACATCACCTCAGGTTTCTGTGTTGTAACTTTCCTAGTGATTGAATTGGGATCATTTCTTTCCAGTTGTGCCCTAAATGTCACTGTAGGTTAGTGTGGCTCACCGTTAGAGAATGGTGGTGACTAAGAAATGAATTTTGGGGGTATTTTAGAGATAGGATTAACAGCATGTATTCATGGATTATATGTGTACTGAGGAGGAAAGAGTCCAAATGGAGTAATCTTTGTATTTCATTATTTTTTAGAGTTTATTTAGTTTGGCTAGATAGCCTAAGGATATTTTGAAAACTGAGGAGGTAACAGTTGGCATAGGTAGACTATGATAAGGAGGCTGAGGGAACACAATCATGAAAATTGTGAAGCTGTTTCATAATGTGATTATACTGTTGAAAAAAATTAAATCTTCAAAAGATTGTCATGCAATAAAAGGACAGTGTCTCATAATTTGTGTTTCAGAATAAAATTTCATATTGCTAATATTTGTCAAAGTTATATATGCTTAAACAAGCTTGGATTTAAGTTAAAAAATTACCCATATAATGCTTTTTTAGAAATATGGTTAAAATATTTGTGTTAAGTTTCTTTTGATATTTTGTTTTTTCTTCTATGATACTGTATATATTATTATTACTTCATTAGCAGTATTATTTGCTTAATGAGAGTATACTTGTGATTTATTGTGTCCTAACAATGAGGCAGAATTCTTAGTGATTTAAACATATCAACTTAATACATTTTCCAAACACCCTGGTAAAAGACAATTTTCATTATTATTCTAAACTGAGACACAGAAAGATGGCTACTTACCCAATGTTACCTGATCTGTAGGTGGCTAAATCAGGAATAAAGTGCACACAGGTCAGTGCCAGAGAGTATGTTGTGTACAATCACAGAATGCTATCTCTCAGGGTGCTTGTATGATTTCAAAGAACTTTTAAAAATACTCAAAGAATTATGCAACCTAGGAAAAGTAGGAAGCACAATGGTCATTTTTCAAATTAATTAATTGAATTCCTGGGTTGTTCATGTTTGGTGAAAGGGATAATTAAGAATGAGCATCTCTCTTATTCTTTGTTGTTTCCCTCAAGGGGGTGAAGTAGGTGTAGGTTGCTCAGTGTAGTGTTTGTTTGAATGGTAAATAAGTGTCGAGTTTTATACACTTTGGGTGCATGTCTTTCAAAGAAGACTGTTTTCTTTGAAGAGTCAAAGGATGAATACATTTCTAGAGATCTCAAATGGATTTCAGCTGTATGTATGAATATCTCATATCTCACCATGGTATATCCAGAAAGGTGATGCACCACTGTTCTCAGGCAGTTATACAATAAGATAGGAAGATTAAACATATTAATATCCATTATTTTTTAGTCACATAGCACATAGTGCTTGGTTATTTTGTATCTGATTCTAAAATGACATTTATGAAAGTCAGAGTAGTTTATTATTGAAACAAACTTTCAACTCAAATTAGAATTTGTGAGTGAAACTTGGAAGACACCAAAGTGGTCATTTAGAATATCTGAGTGCTGTTGGAAACTAAACAGATACCATACAGAAGGCTCTAGCAATTACATTGTAAGGCGATTATATTGTAAGGAAATGGTAAGATTACAGCAGTCTCATGGTTATTGGGAATCCTGCATTAGTAGTCAGATAATATTATTTGAGTGATAGAAGTTCTCTGGCATCTATTCCTATGTATTAGCGATATGTTTACTTTCCTTTATTTGTTTGGACAGGTGATACACAATTTCAAAATGTCATACTTGGAGAATAGCACTAAGGTGACTAAGTTTACACTTTTGGGATTGACTGACAACCCGGAGCTGGAAGTCCCCCTGTTCATAACATTCACCTTCATCTATCTCATCACACTGATTGGGAACTTGGGCATGATTGTGTTGATCTGGCTGGACTCCCGTCTCCACACTCCCATGTATCTTTTTCTCAGTAATCTCTCTCTGGCAGACTGTGTTTACTCCTCAGCTGTGACTCCAAAGGTGATGGCTGGGCTTCTCACAGGGGATAAAGTTATCTCCTATGGGGGATGTGTTACTCAAATGTTCTTCTTTGTGTCTTTTGCCAGTGTTGACTGTTTCCTACTTGCTGTTATGGCTTTTGACAGACATGCTGCAGTTTGTAAGCCCTTACATTATACCACTACAATGACTACTAGTGTGTGTGCTCACATGGTGATTGGCTGCTATGTCTGGGGCTTGTTTGAGTCTGCTATACATACTGGATTCACCTTTTCCCTCTCCTTCTGCCATTCTAATGTGATTCATCACTTTTTCTGTGATATCCCTCCAATCCTGGATCTTTCCTGCTCTGATATATACATGAATGAGATCGTGCTCTTTATCTTAGCCTCATTCAATGTCTTTTTTGCTCTGATAGTTATCTTGACCTCCTATGTATTCATATTCATTGCTATCCTAAGGATGCGTTCAGCAGAAGGACAGAAGAAAGCCTTCTCTACTTGTGCATCCCACCTCACTGCTGTGACCATATTCTATGGAACTGTAATCTTCATGTACCTACAGCCCAGTTCTAGTCATTCTATGGACAATGACCAAATGGCATCTGTGTTCTACACCATAGTTGTTCCCATGTTGAACCCAATTGTCTATAGCTTAAGGAATACAGAAGTTCATAATGCTTTCAAGAAAGTTGTTGAGAAAATGAAGACTTTTTTCAGTTCTTAATTTTTTAAATTTTAGATTATAAATTTTATTGAAAATAAGTTAAGTCATATTTTTGAAAAAATGTTGATAAGCATTTAAATTTTTCATGTAAGTATTATTTTTGCTTTCTCCCATTTTGCTAAAGGATTACCTCCTTTTGTTGATGACCATTTTTATTTAAGAGCAAGCATTGTACTGATCCTTGGTGGTAGTTATTTGGTACTTGATAACAATACAAAGTTACAAAGCTGAATTACTGGAAATCTGACAGTGTATATATATATCTTTTTTTATTAAGATTTTTTAAAATTCATTTTACATACCAATTACAGATCCTCCTCTTCCCTCCACCCTTCCCTCCGGCCTCCCCCCGCCAAAACACAGTCCCCATTCCCTCCTACAAGAAGGTAAGCCCTCCCATGGGGAGTAAACAGAGCCTGGTACATTCAGTAGAGGCAGGTCTGAGCCCCTCCCCCTGCCTCAAGGCTGTGTGAGGTGTCCCACCACAGGTAATGGGCTCCAAAAAGCCAGCTCATGCATTAGGGATGGATCCTGATCTTTAGGAATGGATCCTGATCCTACTGCCAGGGGGCCCCTTAAGCAGATCAAGCTACACAACTGTCTCGCTATACAGAGGGCTTAGTCCAGTCCCATGCAGGCTCCACAGCTATTGTTCTAAATTTCTTGAGTTCCCACTAGTTTGGTTTGGTTGTCTCTGCAGGTTTTTCCATCATGATCTTGATGTCCTTGCTCATAGAATCACTCCTCTTTCTCCTTGACTAAACTCCTGGAGCTCAGCCTGGTATTTGGCTGTGGATCTCTGCATCTGCTTCCATCAGTTACTGAAGACAGTTACTGATGACAGTTAGGGTATTCACTGATCTGATTACTGGAGTAAGCCAGTTCAGGCATCCTCTCCACTATTGCTAGCAGTCTAAGCTGGGGTCATACTTGTGGATTTCTGGGAACTTCCCTAGCACCCAGTTTCTCCCTATCCTCATGATGTCTCCCTCTATTATGGTATCTCTTTCATTCTTCTCCCTCTCTGTTCCTGTTCTAGCTCAACCATCTTATTCCCTTATGTTCTCATCTCCTACCCCCACCCTCCATTGCCCTCCCTCTCATCCCCAGTTTACTCATGGAGATCTCATGTATCTTGCTACTTCCTTCCCTCCCTGTCAAGAAGGACTGACACTTCAACAAACACCTTTAAACTTGCTTTTCCACTGACACTCAGCCAAGCTCAGCACAAAATATCTCTTCCTCAGTTTTTATCATCTTTTTTAGACATGGTCTCCTGTAGTCCAGATTAGCCTCAAATTCACCATATAGCCAACATTAATCCGAATTCCTGATCCTCCTACCTCTATCTCCAGTGCTGATTGTAGATGTGAGCCACTAAGCCTGGATTTATGTGGTGCTGGAGATAGAACCCAGAGCTTTCTGCCTGTTAGAAATGCCCTTCATTTATCGTGGTCTCCTATTCCTTGTTCTCCCTCTCTGTTGTTGATCCAGCTGGGGTCTCCCGCTCCCCTAAGCTCTCTTTCCCTTGACCCTCAGCCTTTATTTCCCCCACTCATGACCAGGCTGTTCATGAAGATCTCATCCATTTCTCTGTCATTGGGCGATCCCCGTGTCTTTCTTGGGGTCCTGTTTTCCAGGTAGCCTCCCTGGTGATGTGAGTAGCAGTCCCGTCATCCTTGCTCCACATCTAGTATTCTCCTATGAGTGAGTACATATCATGTTTGTCTGGGTTACCTCACTTAGGATGATTTTTTCTAGATCCATCCATTTGCCTGCAAACCTCATGATGTCATTGTTTTTCTCTGCTGAGTAGTATTCCATTGTGTATATGTATCACATTTTATTTATCCATTCTTCAGTTGAAGGACATCTAGGTTGTTTCCAGGTTCTGGCTATTACAAACAATGCTGATATGAACATAGCTGAGCAAGTGCTCTTGTGGTATGATTGAGCATTCCTTGGGTATATGCCCAAGAGTGGTATAGCTGAATCTTGGAGGAGATTGATTCCCAATTTTCTAAGAAAGTGCATATTGATTTCCAAAGTGGCTGTACAAGCTTGCATTCCCACCAGCAGTGGAGGAGAGTTCCCCTAGCTCCACATCCTCTCCAGCATAAGGTGTTTTTAGTGTTTTTGATCTTAGCCATTCTGACAGGCGTAAGATGGTATCTCAGAGTTGTTTTGATTTGCATTTCCCTGATAATTACAAATAGCCAAATGAATGGAAACCCATGAACTATGAACCAATGGCTGAGGGGCCCCCAACTGGATCAGGCCCTCTGAATGGGTGAGACAGTTGATTGGATTGAACTGTTTGGGAGGCATCCAGGCAGTGGGACGGGGTCCTGTGCTCATTGCATGAGTTGGCTGTTTGAAACCTGGGGCTTATTCAGGGTTCCTTGGCTTGGCCTGGGAGGAGGGGACTGGCCCTGCCTGGACTGAGTCTACCAGGTTGATCTCAGTCCTCGGGGGAGGCTTTGCCCTGGAGGAGGTGGGAATGGGGAGTCGGCTGGGGGGAAGGGGAGGGTGGCGGGAGGTGGGAGAACAAGGGAATCCGTGGCTGATATGTAGAACTGAATGGTATTGTAAAATAAAATAAAAAAAAAAAGAAATGCCCTTCACCAGCTATGCTACATCCTCATCACTGTCTTTTTAAAGACAAAAAAAGTCTATCAGTATATATATAAAAGAAACATAGGAAAGTCTCAAAGTAGTTTAGACTATAAGCCAGATACCCAGACTAGGTTAACAGAAAGTGAAAGTAGCAAAGCTAGTTAGTTTATATGCAAAGGCAGCTTTTCAGTGGCCTGATTTGTTACTTCTCCCCCTTTCTTTTTTGTTGTGATGTATTTTGTTTTTGGAGACAAGAGTCTCATTATGTAGTCTTGGTTGACCTGGAACCAAGATGTAGAGCAGGCTGGCCTTGAACTCACAGAGATCCACTTGCCTCTCCCTCCTGTGTGCTGGGATTAAAGGCTTGTCAGCACTTAATTTTAATTCAGGAGAGTTAAAAATCTGTATGGTTCATCAGCTATCTATTGTTGTGTAAGAAGCTTCCTTAAAATTTAATATCTTAAGAGAATGCTTTAGTATTTTACATAATCATATGAACAGCACAATTCTTTTATTTTCATCTATGTTAACCCATAACATTCTTTATATTAAATAAGGTCATCTGAGCTTGAAGACCTGAGATAGGTTCACTCTTTTATTGGTATTAAACATGGATATTGTCTGGGTCTGTTTTCCATTCTCCAATGGCTGGGGCAGCTTGTTTGCAGGATACTCTTAAGAGAGTGTTTTCAAAATCTGAAAGCAAAAATAAAATACTTCTTCTACTCTAAACCCCCAAATTCTTCTTTTTAAAAGTATCACCCTACATCGGATAATGCAAGGCTTACTCTAACTTAGAATTTATGTATGAAGAAAGAATTACCAACTCTTGGGAAAAGGAGAAGCAAAGAATTTGTGGCCATAAGATGATGACTCCAATCTGGTGACATTAGAATAATTTGACTGAGCTAAAATGCTAAAATAAAGAAAGCAAAAAATAGTGGCACAAAACAATCTACTTCTCAAACATCATAAACTAGTGTAGCAGTGTGAAAATGCACTATTTTGTATGCTATGAGATTCTTTCCATTTTTTAATGAAGGCTCTGTTAAAACCAGAGATATATTTATAGAAAGAAAAACAAAACATTTCACAGAAACCCACTACTCCTTTCTCTTGGAAGTCAAGTTTACTTTGTGTTTCCTTTACCGGAATTTCTATGAAGAAGTCTACAGAATGTGTAGATTGTTTTCAGCAGGATGCTGAGCATATATAAGCAACACCATTTTATTCTTTTGCTGCACTGTTCAGAAGCCAATCTACAGACTCAGTCTAGATGTCCTACAACAGATGGATGGGTAAAGAAAACATGACAATGTGCACAGCAGACTTCTGTTCAGCCCCAAATAAGAAAGCTATTATGATATTATAAGGAAAAAGCATGCACTATAAATCATCAGGTTGAGAGAATTAAGACAGATTCAGAAAAAATTATCACATGCTTTCTTTTGTATGGTTAAAGTTAGTATAAAATCAATAATAAAAATAATTGAAGTAGTAGATTTACTTCCTTTGAAGGGTATGTGGTGAGGCAAGACTAGCACAGGGGGACTTGTGAATGTAAGAAAAGTGGACACAATTAGAGCAAAATACATTCATGAATGAAAATGTCATAGTAATATCCAGTATACTAAGTAATATTTAAATCAATTAAAGAAGTATAGAAGAAACAAATTATAATGTATATGGGAAAATCCTTTTCTTTAGCAATTTCATTAGTATTTACTAAGTATACACAATGCTGGATATAATTATGACTTTTCTGTATATGCCTTGAATGTATTTTGATCATATTTACTCCCACTATTATTCGTTAATAGCTACTTTACCACTTGTTTATATATAATTCTCCCCCTTTCATTTTTATGTATTTTTCTCTAAATATCATTTATGAGAGAAATGTGTTGGTGAGAATGGTTTATTTCACTTACATGACTGATCATTTTAAGTTAGAAATGATGTGAATTACTCTTGCTTAAAGGTTGAATAATCCACTATCTTATCTATCTTTCTGTCTGTCTATGTATGTATGTATGTATGTATGTATGTATGTATGTATGTATCTATCTATCTATCTATCTATCTATCTATCTATCTATCTATCTATCATCTATCTACTTATTGTCTATCATCATCATCATCTACCTATCATAGTTTATTAATTTGTTGACCCGTGCTTCATCTAATTATATGACATTTATTTTGAACAGATCATCAATAAACATGGTTATGTGTAGCTAGAGTTTTTCTCTCTGGGTCCCGCCAAGCCCTGGAAGTCCCTTAGCCCATTTATACAATAAATATACAGACGCTTATATTATTTAAACTGCTTGGCCATTAGCTCAGGCCTACCTCTTATTGTCTAGCTCTTACTCTTATATTCAGGCCATTTTTGTTAATCTATATGTCTCCACGTGTTCCGTGGCTTTACCTGCTGTCTCTACATGATGCTCCCTGGATGGCAGGCTGGTGTCTCCTCCTCTCTGCCTTCCTGTTTTCTCAATTCTCCTCTCTGCTAGTTCCGCCTGTACTTCCTGCCTGGGTACTGGCTAATCAGTGTTTTATTTATCAATCAATCATCCACAGCAGTTATGAAAATACCTTTATAGCAGGCTGACTTTGTTTGGGGGCAATTTAAACCCAGGAGTAGTGTATCAAGATCATAAGTTAATTTTACTTTCAATGTCTTTTAGAGGTTACTTATAGCAGAGAATCATGAAAGACTCAAAGGCAGCTGCATGACTGGAATTCTACCATATCATAGATGAAGACACAAAAGCTGAATACAACTTTCAGAGAGTTACGAGTCTCTCTTCCCCATGCCATTGCTACCTGCTTATATATCCCAGGGTTAGGGACTCATGATTTGATAACTTTATAAGCTTTGAGAATCATGTAAACTCACACATTTGTAAGTTTTGTTAGCTCCCAAATCTTACGAACTTCCCTCTGCCCTCTAAGAGGGAATATTTCATTGGTATGATGTAGCTACACAATAATGCACAGCACACACACACACACACACACACACACACACACACACACATACACACACACACAACACGGTTCCAGGAAATGTTGTACATGACTGTTCTTTCTCAACAAGCTGATGTAGGTAGGTCTCCATAGACAATTTGATTACTGCTTCTCTTGGTGAATAGAATGAAGGCCTGTGGATGTCCTCCTGGGCAGCAATTTCTCTGTGGACTTTGTGCATGTCCAAGTCCTTTGAATTCAAGACAATGGTGTCTAACATCAAACATTAATCTATAAGACACAATTATTTTATTATTTTATTTTTATTTTTTTCATTTTTCTTTATTAAGAAATTTTCTGCTCACTCCACATGCTATCCACAGACCCCCTTTCTCCCACCCCCCAGCCCTTTTTTCCCAAGCCACCCCGCATCCCCATATTCCCCAAATCGAGGTCTCCCATGGGGAGTCAGTCTCTCTCATGCAGAGCCCAGTACACTGAGCCTAGGCAGGTCCCAAGCCCCTTCCCACTGCACCAAGGCTGTGCAAGGCGTCACACCTCAGGCACTGGATTCCCAGAAACCTGCTCATAGACCAGGGACAGATCCCGATCCCCCTGCCTGGGTTCCCCCTAAACAGTTTGAGCCAAAAAACCATATAAGGCATAATTTTAGAAGGAACAGCCTATGTGTCAAAGGCATTTTGGTATTTATTGAATATAGAAAGTTACTATTTTGTGAAGTTTTATTTCAAGATTGCATATTTATTATGGGTAAGCAACAACATCCAGCTCAAACAAATGCCCAGTTAAAATTAACATTCGAGTTCACAAAGGTGTGCTCCTTCCTGTTAGAGTTGCTGGCCAGTTCACAGAGTGCAAACAGACTTCCTTCTGTTTTTTCTCACAGCATCCCCGTATGGCAGGTTGGAGACTATTTTGTAATCCCCACATAGTAATCACCTTTTCCTTGTATTTGTCTGTCTCTGGAGAACTTTGGTGTTCAACTAGTCATTAGTAAATAACTTCTTCATCAGGAGTTTTCCTTCTTTGAGAAGGACTTCCAATGGATCCCAAGTGACACAGTGCCACCTTCCTTAAAGAACAAGGAGGGTTTCTAGCTTAATCTGTTTGTTCAGACTGCAGAAACAGAAGATCTGCTGTGTAAAGGTACCAAGGTAACTATTTTCCTATAGAATAATCAGAGTTTAGCATTCTGGTATCTAATATCCTCCTGAGTTCATGCCTCTTTACCAGGAGTCTAGATATCACAACTGCTTTCTCTAAAGGAGACAACGGGGATATTTCCAAATAGAAGATGATATCATTATCACACTTTGAAATCTGTTTTGAAGATAGTGCTTATAACATGGATAAGTCAGTTTTGACACTCTAAGCATACAAATGAAGGATTGGATGAAGTCTATCTAAGAACAACCACTTTCTTGTTTGTTGAGCTATGTAGCATGTGTTTCTAAAGTAACGTTTTCACAGAACTTTACATGGACTTTTTATAGGCTCATGATCAAGTGTATTGTTAATATGGAATTTATAGATAGAAGTACAATTTATATTAGGACACAGAAAACACATCTACACACACACACACACACACACACACACACACACACACCCCAATGTGGATATATTAATAGAATAAATAAAGCTTCCATGCACTCCCACTCTCCTTTACTTTTGAGATTCATCTTTATGCTCTTTTTTGTCTTAAATAAGTTAATATTTGCAATGATTAAGCAGAGCAGTGGCATAAAATACCTGTTTTAGAAACCATTACTAGCTAGGTAGTGGTGGCGCATGCTTTTAATCTCAGCACTCAGGAGACAGAGGCAGGTGGATATCTATGAGTTCGAGGATAGCCTGGTCTACAAAGTGAGTTCCAGGACAGCCAGGGCTGTTACACAGAGAAACCCTGTCTTGAAAAACAAAACAAAAAATAAACAAAAAGAAAACCATTACTAATAATAACAATGATATTTAACACAATTTTTTAAATTGCTGCTTTAATCAATTATTTAATTTTACCATCCACTAATGGATTATGACTTTTCATCTATAAAATACTGTGAATAACCTGTCATAGCTTAATTCTCACAGATTCACATTAGGTAATTTCATGGAGAGTACAGTGCATTTTAATAACACGTGTATCACAGTAAGTATATTTCAATTATATTTACATGACATTCTGTTGGCTATTATTCTCCGTTATGTTTCAAAAGTATAAGCATAATTATAATTTCAAAAAAATTAGAATCTATTTTGAGAGAATTCTTCAAGAAGGACACTGACATTACCTGTATGGGACGTGATACAAGATATAAGATACAAGAATACAGTCTTATGGCAATATCAACAAAAAGTGTGAGAGCCATTCTCTGGTTCTTCATATACAGTCTCAGAGCAGGCATCATCAGGGATTTTTCAGTTCTTCATGGGAGTTGCTCTTCAAAATTATTTTCCTTTAAATATTTATCTTTATTTTATGTGCATCGGTGTTTTGCCTGCATGTATGTCTATAAGGGTTTTGGAGTCCCTGGAACTGGAATTACAGACAGCTGTGAGCTGCCATGCGGGTGCTGGGAATTAAAACCCGGTCATCTGGAAGAGCAGTCAGTGCTCTTAACCACTGAGCCATCTCTCTAGCTCTGTCAAAACTGTTTTTGAGAAGGAATTACAAGTATTTCCTATGTAGTTTATTCACCTAAAAGTGGATTTCCTGTGTGGAGTGTGTTATATGATGTGATAGGCACTTGAACACGAGGAAAAATCAAAAGAAGCTTCTCTGGGTTTTAATCCAGTATACAACAGATACTCAAGTGTATGGGAATATGTTTCTTCAATAACTATGAAGCATCTTATATCTTCACTTTTTTTTCAGAGGAAAATAGAATCTTTGGAGAAATTAGAAGTTATTAAGTAAAAAAGTAATTAAGTAAAATTATTAAGTTAAAAAAAAAACTAAGTTTCAAAATGAGGTATATAGCCTGAAGCTCAGGCACTTTCTGTTGTCTCACATTGGTTTACATTTACAAAATTCTTGGATCATTCTGTACCTTTATTTGTTTCTCTGTCCTTTCTCCATCTTTACCCTTTTCAGTCTCTATTTACTATTTTGTGGTGCTGGCAATGAACCCAGGGTCCTGTTCATGGCAGACAAACTCCTTACTAGCATGTTCTGCTCCCACTCATTGTTCTTATTTATTTATTTTTATTTTTATTTTTTATTTTTTGGTTTTTCGAGACAGGGTTTCTCTGTGTAGCTTTGCACCTTTCCTGGAGCTCACTTGGTAGCCCAGGCTGGCCTCGAACTCACAGAGATCTGCCTGCCTCTGCCTCCCGAGTGCTGGGATTAAAGGCGTGCGCCACCAACACTCGGCTATTTATTTATTTTTAGACAGAGTCTTTCTGAGTTACTCAGGTTGGTCTTGAGCTCACTCTGTCACCCTGGTAGGACTGAACTCACAATCTTCCTGTTACTGCTTCCAGAAAGAATGACGTTCTATTATGTGTTCTAGTCTAAGTTTAATGAGTCACAGAGAATTAACTTTGTAACAGCAAAATTTATATTGTTTAGTTCTCAGGCTCAAATTTAGAATGTTTAGAGTGTGAATCCATAAGACTTAGGACAACAGTGTATGGCACAAAGAAAAATGTTGCTAGTGTTATGTTTAGAGTTACAAGAATGGACCCATTTATAGCCAGTCATGGATGGAAGAAAGGTTTATGGGGCCTTATCTGTCACTGTTGAACTACTACTGCTAGATTCAGAAAAGGGGATAAACATTACCTTCAATATGTATCCCCTGGTAACCCCAGTATGTTACAATGCATAGTCCCAATCCAATGAATCTGAGAGAGGAACAGAGAGAGAGGAGGAAGGGTTGAACACTGTTGAAAGAATATAAGAAAAGGTGAGAGGAGAGAGTAACAGGAATGACTTATATACATACACATGTGAAATTGTAAGAGAAATAATAAAAGTTGAAAAAAATGCAGTCTCTGTACCAATGTGCTCTCTATTTGAAAACACAAAACTTCAGCACTTATTTGTCAGTCCCATCATCTTTAAGATCAGATGTTTGAATATCACATGAGGTTTCTTTGTCCCAACTTTCCCAGGGACTAATTTGAAGTCTCTGTTCTTTCTAGCTATGACCCAAATGGTAGTGTCCCCTGGAGGTAGTGACTGAGGAATGCATTGAGGGTATATGTTGAAGACAGCATTAACCGTGTATGCTCGTGGATTACATGTGGAGCAAGAGAGTAAGAGACCCAAAGCTAAATTATTCTGGTATTAAATTCTTGTTTGCTGAAGGATTTATCACATTTTCAGCAGGTATTTGCCATGGATTTTGTAAACTAAGGAAGCTATTTTATAATGAGACTATGTAGTCAAATAAGGTAAGTGGTCAAACCTGAACTTCAACAGGTTATGCTGTAGCACAAGATGGTATTTTAAAATTCCTGTTTATTATTCCTTCTGAAATACCATTCTTGTTAATATTTAATATTTGTGAAGGTTTCATTTTTGCCTAAGCAAGTTTGAATTAAATTTAGACAATTATCTACATAAGCTGCTTAAGTAATATGGTTCAAATAATTTTTTTCTCTTTCTCATTTTTCTCTCTTCAAATAACATGCATATATCTTTGCTTTTATTAATAACATCATATATATTTAGAATAGTATAATGGTTGTTCATAGTGGGTTAACTATACATTAAGCAGTATTCTGAGCCATTTCAACCTACAACTCACTACACTGTTTTCTTCCCTATTTTATGATGTGTTTACTTGTGGGGGTTACTGAGAATTGAACCCAGGGTGTCATGTACTCTGGGAAAGGCATACTTCAGCAATCTGTCCATGTCTTTTCTTAATTTTGACAGGTAAAATACAATATCAAAATGTTATATGTGACCAACGGCAGTAGAATGAGTACATTTATACTTTTGGGACTAACTGACAACCCAGAGCTGGAAGTCCCCCTGTTCATAACATTCACCTTCATCTATCTCATCACACTGATTGGGAACTTGGGCATGATTGTGTTGATCTGGCTGGACTCCCGTCTCCACACTCCCATGTATCTTTTCCTCAGTAATCTCTCTCTGGCAGACTGTGTTTACTCCTCAGCTGTGACTCCAAAGGTGATGGCTGGGCTTCTCACAGGGGATAAAGTTATCTCCTATGGGGGATGTGTTACTCAAATGTTCTTCTTTGTGTCTTTTGCCAGTGTTGACTGTTTTCTACTTGCTGTTATGGCTTTTGACAGACATGCTGCAGTTTGTAAACCCTTACATTACACCATAACTATGACTACTAGTGTGTGTGCTCACATGGTGACTGGCTGCTATGTGTTCAGCTTAGCTGAATCTTCTATTTATACTGGGTTTATCTTTGATCTTTCCTTCTGCCATTCTAATGTGATTCATCACTTTTTCTGTGATATCCCTCCAATCCTGGATCTTTCCTGCTCTGATATATACATGAATGAGATCGTGCTCTTTATCATAACATCCTTCAATGTCTTTTTTGCTCTGATAGTTATCTTGACCTCCTATGTATTAATATTCACTGCTATCCTAAGGATGAGTTCAGCAGAAGGACGGAAGAAAGCCTTCTCTACTTGTGCATCCCACCTCACTGCTGTGACTATATTCTATGGAACTATAATCTTTATGTACCTACAGCCCAGTTCTAGTCATTCCATGGACAATGACCAGATGGCATCTGTGTTCTACACCATAGTAGTTCCTATGTTGAACCCAATTGTCTATAGCTTAAGGAATAAAGAGGTAAATAATGCCTTAAAGAAAGCCATTGAAAAGATGAATTCTGTTCAACACCTAGTTTTAATTAGAAAGTTATACAATTTGCATAATTAATCATTCGTCTATTGTGTTACAGAAAATTCCCTCATTTAGTGGCTCAAGAAAATGGTTTACTATCATATATACTTGAGAAGCCCCTTTGTTTTGAGTCTGGGCTCACTCATGAGATTTTGTATGTTTTGTAACTTCAGCTGAGCTGGGTGTTCCAAGATAGTCTCATTTCCTTTTATTGTTAATGATACTGGGCATTTTCTAGGCAATCTTTGCTCATCTATACTGGATCTCTTATCTTTTAGAGCATAATTCAGCTGGCTTACTCAACATTTTCAGGCAGTATTCTCATAGACTATTATGTAACTCACAGGCTTATTCAAATGTTAAATAAAACAAGTATGAATTTCTTCCACCACTCTACATTAGGAGATGGCAGTTAAGCCTCACCAAAAGTCAAATATGAAGAGGGAGATACTAGTTTTTGAGAAAGAATATAAGAACAATTAGTCATTTTGGGATGACATTAGATCAGAGCTGATGTGGAGCAATAATGTTAGTCTGCTAAAGAATACAAAAATCATTATGTTAAAGAAAAATAAAGGCAGGAACACAAATACTTCATGTACTATCTTCATATGTAAATATTAAATGATAAACTGATTGCTAAAGGCTGAAAAGAAGTAGTATAAGTTCTAATACTCCTCCATAACACAGTACAAAGACTATAGCTTACCATAATGCTGCAAGAGAAATCCTCAATGGTTTCAAAAACCAAAGCTATAAAAGAGGGAAGCATTAGTTACCCTGATTGGGTAATTCCACACTTGGCTATATGTATTTAATATCACAGTAAACTATAAATACATCATAATCATTATATAATAATAAAAACGAAAATGTTTTAGAAGGTCACAGAGTATTTCACAGGCATTGGAACTATGTTGACAATGTGTCCCTGTGGCTCTACCAAGCTGCATTTGTCTTTTGTGGAATATGCTAAGGATCTTTTTTCTTGGCTCTGCTAAGCCACAGTAAATTTAGTACAGCCTTTTTGCAGCTAGTCTGCCTCTGTAATGATTCCATGCCTCAGTCCCAATGCTGTCTAAAGTATCTATAGTGACTTGAATGAAAAATGTTCCTCATAGTCCCATGTATCTAACCACTTGCTATCCAGGGGTGGAGCTGTTTCAGGGATGTTTGAGATTTGGCCTTAATGAAGTAGAACACTGAGATGGACTTTGGGGGTTTTGTAGCCTTGACCTACTTCCCATTCACTCTGTTTGATTCCTATATGTGGTTGAAATGTGATCAACCATCTTCTTGCTCCTGCCATACACTGCTATGCCTTCCTCACCATTATGGACCCTCAGTCTGGTACCATAAGCAAAATAGAGTCTTTCTTCAACAAGCTATTTTTGTCATGGAATAAAAACATCATTTTGGGGAGAATAATAATATTCAATGTGTTTATATATCATGTTAAAGGTGCATTTATCCAATGATCAGCATCTAGGTTTATTCTGTATCTTAGATGTTGTAGTAGCACAGTAATAACCTCCTTGGTGTGTAAGATCACATAGATATCCTTTTGATGTTCTGATATTGTTTCCTTTGGGTTTTTTCAAAGCAAGTAAATTTGTATAATTGCATGAATACACTACATTTTCCACTGGTTGCTTGGTTTTCCAAAAGAGTATTATAGCATAAGGCATCCATAACTTTACTGTAAGTTTTTCACTAAGGCCATTTTTTTTTTTTTTTGGTTTTTCGAGACAGGCTGTCTCTGTGTAGCTTTGCGCCTTTCCTGGAACTCGCTTTGGAGACCAGGCTGGTCTCGAACTCACAGAGATCCGCCTGCCTCTGCTTCCCGAGTGCTGGGATTAAAGGCGTGTGCCACCACCGCCCGACGACAATGGACTTCTTTAAGTACCTTAAGCAACATCTATCTCCCTCACTAACTCATTCCAATATTCCAGCCTCCAACACCAGCAGGCATTCCTTGTGAACACACAAGCCAAGCAGACCAGAGAAATGGACCAACTCTAGCAGGCACCCTCTGCTAACCCACAAGTCACTTCTCCTTAGAAGCCAGTATCCCAACCTCCAACACTAGCAGGCATTCTCTGTGAACACACCAGCCAAACAGGTCAGGAAAACAGGGGAGCTAACTGAAGACATTAACCACTCCCCCTCTCCTCCAAACCCAATCTCCCAGCCTCATCCCTAGCTCTAAATAGAGCACCCGTTGAGACTTCCTTTCCTCTCCTGCCTACATCTTCAGTGGATCCTTCAGATCTTCCCCTCTTAACCTTCCTTTCCCCATGGCTGCTTTATCTCAGCCCACAACTCCAGCAGGCACCCCCTTCTAACAAACAGGCCACTACTAGCAGGAAAGAAGGTAAGCTGTCTGTAGATGTTTCCCTTTCTTTCTGTTTCTTTAGAATCTAGAGAATCTAGAGTTTAGATCCAATTCTCCCATCTAATCTTCAGTGCTATAGCAGACCTTCTGAGGTGACTTCTTCATCTTACCCTGAATTCCAAGGAGACATGATAAGCAGATCCTTGTTGAATACTCTGCTTTCCAACCACCTGTGAACCCCTTCAGATCTCTATCTATCCCCATTCCTAAATGGCAGAAACACATTTTTACATGCAACCCCCATTGGTGACACCTATCAGGTACATGGAAAATTTCCTACCAGGCAACACGCAGCCACTATGCTCTTAAAATCCAGAGAGGAAACAGAAACCAACAAAAGAAAAAAATGCACCCAACAAAGAAATCCAGAACCCAGCATCTATAGTTATCTTAATCCGAGATGCCTAGATGCCAGCATAAAAACACAACCACTAACAGCCAGGGTAATATTTTTCTGCTAGAATCCAACTACCCTACTGTGACAGTCCCTGAATATTCCAACAGATCTGAAGCACAAGAAAAGACCTTAAAACAACATGAATGATGATGGTGGAGGTGCTTAAAGAGGAAATTAATAAATCCCTTAAAGAAATGAAGGAAAATGAAAATAACAGTGAGGAAAATGAATAAAACTGTTCAAGACCTGAAAGTAGAATTAGAATCAATAATGAAAATCCAAACAGAGGAAATTCTAGAAATTAAAAAAAATTAAATATTCAAACAAGAACTACAGAGGCAAACTTTACCAATAGAATATAAGAGATGGAAGAGAGATGCTCAGGCTTTGAAGATATAATAAAAGAAATGGATACATCAGTCAAAAAAATGTTAGATCTATTAAAAACTCCTGGAATAAAACACCCAGGAAATCTTGGACACTATGAAAAGACAAAAACTTGAAAATAATAGAAATAGAAGGAGAAGACACACACACACACACACACACACACACACACACACACACACAGCTCAAAGGCCCAGAAAGTATTTTCAACAAAATAATAGGAGAAATTTTTTCTACCTTAAAGAAGGAGATGCCTATAAAGCTACAAGAAACATATAGAACACCAAATAGTTTGGACCAGAAAAGAAATTCTTCATTGCACATAATGATCAAAGCACTGAAGATGCAGAACAAAGAAGAGTTGACTACAATCATGAAAACAGAGAGAATAAATGATCTCATGTCAAAAAAATCAAAAGAAGGGAAACATACACACAGACACACAGACACACAGACACAGACACAGACACACACACACACAGACACACACACACACATACACACACACACACACACACTAACATACCACCACCACCACAAGCAACAAAATAATAGGAATTAACAATCATTGAACTTTGATATCTCTCCATATCAATTGTCTTAATTCTCCAATAAAAAGACACTAACAGAATGGATGTGAAAACAGGATCCATCCTTTGGTAGCATACAAGAAACACACCTCAACATCAAGGTAGACATTACCTCATGGTAAAGGGTTAAAAATGATATTTTAAGCAAGTGGATGTAAGAAAAAAGCTTGTGTAGCCATTTTAATATCTAACAAAACAGAATCCAAGCCAAAGTTAATCAAAAGAAACAGAGAAGGATACTTTATACTCATCAAAGGAAAAATCAACCAAGAGGACATTTCACTTCTTAATATCTATGCCCCAAACTAAAGGGAACCCAAATCTATAAAAGAAACAGTATCATAACTTAAATTACATATTGACCCTCTCATCCTGATAGTAGTAGACTTCAGTACTCCACTCTTACCAAGAAACAGCTCATCCAGACAAAAACTAAACAGAGACCTGTTGCAGCTAAAAACCATTATAAACCAAATGAACCTAATGGATATTCACAGAACATTTCATCCAAATACCAATAAATATAGTTTTTTTCACCTCATTGAACTTTCTCCAAAATTAACTACATACTCAGACACAAAGCAAGTCTCAACAGATACAATAACACCCTGAATCCTATCAGACCACCATGAATGAAAGCTGGATAGCAACAACAGAAAACTTACAAACTCATGGAAATGGAACAACTCTCTATTGAATGAAAAATGGGTCAAGACAGAAATAAAAGAAGCTAAAAACTTTCTAAAATTGAATGAATGAATGAGTTGAATGAAAATGAATGCATTTTCACCCAGACTTGTAGAACACAATGAAAACAGTTCAAAGAGGCAAGTTTATAACTAAGTACCTACATAAAAAACTGGAGAGATCTCATACTAGAAACTTAACAGCAAACCTGAAATCTCTAGAACAAAAAGAAGTAAGCACACTCAAGAGGAAGGATGGAAAGAAATAATCAAACTCAAGGCTGGAGTAAATAAAATAGAAACAAAGAGAACAATACAAAAAAAATCAATGAAACAAAGAGTCGATTCTTGAGAAAATCAACAAGATCAACAAACTCTTATCAAAATGAACTAAAACTCAGATATAGATTATCTAAATTAACAAAATTAAAAATGAAAGGGTAATATAATAACAGACTCCAAGGAAATATAGAGAATCATAAGGAAGTAATTTAAAAACCTGTACTCTATCAAATTGAAAAATCTAAAAA
>CABHPQ010160605.1:1048-44994 GCA_902168405.1 Peromyscus aztecus | reverse complement strand
CAGAGAAACAGGAGCTGTGACAAGTACCTAGAACTGGAGTGAACCTAGACCTTGCTCTTGAATGCTGTGTGTCTGGCCACTTGTGGTCCTGTGAGTCCTGGGACCACAACAACTGGGATCCAGAGAGGGTGGGATGGGCCTGGCCCAGGGCCCTCATCACTGTGATGGGGGAGGGGACAGTGCAGCCAGTGTTCCTGGAGGTGTCAGTTTGGGGCAGGGACAGGAAGAAGCTAGGAAGTTCAGAGCTGTAGCTGAGCCCAGGGAGGTGGTCTTGGAGTGTGTGATGGTGTCTAGGGCTTTTCAGAGCTGTCAGCGGGCCATGTGGGAGTCTCGCTGACAGATACAATGCTGGGTGGTCCATGGTTCTCCAGAGGGGCTGTCTCTGTCTCCTGGAGGTATTGTCACTTCCTGACCCTTGTGTGGTAGGTATCCCCTGGCCAGCTTGTGGTACAAGCAGACTTCTGGGCCTTTCATAGAATTAGCATCTCTGGCTGCTTGACAGTGGTGGTGCATGCCTTTAATCCCAGTTCTGGGGAGGTCAAGGCCAGCCTGGTCTACAGAGTGAGTTCCAGGACAGCCAGGGATACACAGAGAAACCCTGTCTTGGGGGGGAGGGGTGAGAATTAGCATCTCCATGGACACAGCCCAGGAATCTATACTACTAATAAGCAAACTAACAGGATGGCCCTGCACCTGGTATGGTCTAGAAAAAGGTGGAAGAGATGTTGGAGAGCGTCAGAAGTTTTTGGAGCAGCTGAGGAATGAGGCTTCAAAAGGCAGGTGTTCTTGTTCACATTCGTGAAGGCATCAGGGACAGCTGGGTTTGGACCTAACGCCTAGGATTCTGTTGGGGTTTGGATTTGAAATGTCTCTCACAGGCTCATGTGTTTGAGCCCTCATTCCCCAGCTGGTGGTACTGCTTGGGAAGATGGTGAGAACTTTAGGAGGTTGGAGCCTTACTGGAAGAAGTGGGTCATTGTTTTGTTTTGTTTTTTTTCAAGCTTCATTTATTATTATTGTATATGTATGGTGTGCATGTGGGGGGGCATGCTTTGCCACAATGCGTTCTATTTATTTATTTATTTAACTTATTTATTTTATGTGCATTGGTGTGAACGTGTCAGATCCTCTGGAACTGGAGTTATAGACAGTTGTGAGCTGCCATGTGGGTGCTGGGAATTGAACCTGGGTCTTCTAGAAGAGCAGCCAGGGCTCTTAATCGCTGAGCCATCTCTCCAGCCCCCACAGTGTATTTTTGAAGTCAGTCTCTCCTTCCACCTTTAGATGGGATTGTGGGATCCAGGATTGAAGTCAGGCCACTAGACTTGTATGCAAGTGCCGTGGCTACTGAGTCGTCTCACTGGCCCAGGCCTTGAGGGTTTATAGTCATACCCCACTTCCTGTTCACTTTGCTTTCTGATTACTTCATGACCAGATGTGTTCACTCCTGCTACTAAGCCTGCCATTCAAATTCCTCTCCTTAGGGAGACATAAACAATGTGTATCTCTCCTCCAAAGGTCCCAAGGACAAACTGAGGTACTGTTCCATCAAAGTTCACTCTGGGGAACCAAAAAAAAATTTTTTTTTAATAGAGCAATGGGGGCTCTAGGCAGGAGCATGGGTGGCCTTAAAACAGCTACATTGGAAGGTCTGCATCCAGTATGGATGATGACTCCCCTATGCCTGCACAGATGGAGGCGCCCCCCTCCCCCCTCCGCAGTCCTTCCCTGCCTATATACTTCTAGTCCTTCCCTGAGGTCATGTGCAATTAGGGCAGACTTGCATACACCTGGTTTGGAGGAGCAGCTGGATACTCCAGGGAGGGTTTCATTTCTGTTGCTCCTTCTATGAGGAAACGTCAACAGTCAAGCCCAGCTGTGGGCATCATTTGCCAGACCCCCTCCCCTAAGCTGAAGATGGCAGTTTAGCCCGGAGGACAGTCCTGTACAAAATCCACTATGAGGCGCGGTGACCCCTTGAACTGGGAGCCAAAACAAACACTCCCTTAAGTTGCCGCTTCTCAGCTATTTAGTCACAGAAATGAGAAAAGTAAATGATACAGTTAACCTTCACACCGTGTGCTGTTTGCCTGCTGCTGCTGCTGCTGCTGCTGCTGCTGCTGCTGCTGCGTGTGGACAGGCTTACAGGGGAGGCTCAGAGCACTGTTCTCCTGTTTTCAACACCATCGTTTAGGAGCCTGGGAAGGCTGGTGCTTCGTGGCGGAGTGCTTGTGGACCATTCACGAGGCCCTCAGTTCCATCTCCATGTCCTTCCTCATCTTTTCCCATGATGCCAGTGGCTCCTCCTGCTTATCCTATTCTCCTTGTGTCTTCATCCGAGTCTGCCTGCAAAGAGAGGAAACCTGTGTGTGGGGAGGTGGGGGGGTGGGCGGCGGCGGCGCAGCAGCTCAGAGGCTGACTTCTGCCCCTGCTTCTGTCATTTCTGACCTCACCCCTACCCTCCCAGCTTTCTTGACTCCAGCTGGGCCAGCAGGCTATCTCAAGGCCACACTAGCAGCTGTGCATGTGAAGTTACTCTGTGACTGTTACGAAACACAAGCTTCCTACTGGCCCGGAGTGTCCACTTCGGAGCAGATGGCTACTTTATCTGTAAAGTGTGAGTAATTTCACAGAGGTGAAATTATCCTCGATCATTTCTTTGTCTTGCTGTGGAAAACAGTAAGATATATTTCCCACCGTGGTCCATTGTGGCGGCCCCCATCAGGGTCCCTTTTGGAAGTTGATCTCCTCTTTCCTCCTTGCCAGTCCCTAGGGCTAGCCTGAATCATCCAACATTGAGATGGCAGCTTTGAATGAAAAGTTAATTATTCTTCTTTATCATACTGAAGACAATTCATTTTTGTTAGTGATTTACTCTGCTCTGTAATTATAGATGCAGTGATTAGAATGTCTTCTGTTCTGTTCTGCAGATTCTAAAAAAATATGATCTGTCCCCATCACTGATTTATAACTCTTCCTTTAGAAGTTTTCATTCCTGTTTTTGTGATAGTGTCGAGGGACTCTGGCCAAGCCCGGTGCCTCTACTGGGGCTATTAGAGTTGCTGTGTACATACACAATTAAGGAATTCCAGAACACAAATGACTGCCTTTGGGGCCTCGAGCTAGTCCAGTTACCATCTATCATGTCAGTCTCTCTCCACTTCCCCCACGGACAATACTGTGTGTTTGGTAAAGTAAGTCAACACAAAATACCATTGCTTAAAATAATGCTTCAAAGACCTTAAAATAATACTTTTTTTTTTGACACAGAACGTCTGATTCGTCTGCCTCTATCTCCCGAGTTCCATGCATCAACTACGAGTTTACAATAATGCTGAAATTTAAGAGATATTGAAAAGGAGGAAAACAACAACAACAACAACAACAACAAACCACTGCCCAGTGAGAGTAAAAAACACATATTTAGAAGAGGTTCAAATTTCTACCTGGCCCCTTTCATCCTGGAGACTGTCTGTGCACAAAGCTGTCTGAAGGCTGGACATCTCTTCCCTTGTTTCTGGTCAAACTTGAGTGAACCTTAGGCTTGGCAGGGCTCTGGAACCTCATGTGCACCCCACATTTTGTCCTTGGGAACCGCATTGTCATAGAGACAATAGGCTGCACCAGCCAGGCAGTGGAAGAGGAGCTGTGTCTCCCCAGCTCCGTGGGAGGCCTGCCTCTGGCGTTTATGTCCAAGCTGGGATTCTTGGCTTCACAAACCTGCTTCTGGTTTTGAGACTTGGTCCTTTTCCCAACATTATAGCATTTAAAAAAAAAAATTTTTTTTTTTTTTTTTTTTGCCATCAATAAAACCATGTTCAGGGCTAATATTCATGCTTTAAAAAATTCAATTGTCCACTGGAGCCCAGTTAATAGAAGCATATTTCTTCAAAACAGATGTTGTGCTTTGGGTCTGATTTGGACGAGGCTCTTGCTGTGGGGATCAGTGTAGGGGTTTCCCATCTCACTAAGGATGGAGATGCTGGCTTTTCATACATAAGAGTTAAAAGTCAGTGGGTGTCACGCTACCTAGCGGCCATCATAGTTAGAATTTTCCTGTGAATCTGTTTCTGCATGTATTTACACACCCAGAGTCACACTTTAGAAAAGCAAATTGGAAACATCACTTTTGAGCCCTCTCCCCTTGGGTGGACACCTACCCAAGTTAGCAAATGTGACTTTTAAATGTTGCCAAAGGTGTCATCAGTCAGCTGAGGCACCCTCCCTGGGGTGTTTCCGCCTCTGGTGGGGGACGGAAGCTCTTGCCCTTTTTCTACGATTAAGGATAGTGTCTCGGTGAACATCACTCTGCATGTATCCCCTGAGCATGTCCGTGATAATTTCCTTAAGATAAATACTTAGAAATGGGAATGCTGTATCAAAAGTTATGGACATTGACATGCCCATTCATCGTTTAAAAAGAAAATAGCACTTTCTTTGGTAAAAGAAGCAAATTGCTTTAAGGCAGGGTTGCTGCACATCCTACACAGTATCCATCAGCTGGGCAAGAAAGGCTCAAGGCACATCGCTTGTGGAAGCTGGCTGGTGAATGTCACCCTAGAAAGAGCCTGTCACCTGCAGGAGAGGCACCCGTCACCCATAGCTGGGAAAGCAGTTACCCCTGTGAGTGCTGGCACCAACCAGTACTGCCCCAGGAGCAGAGACCAAGAATGACGAAGGAGATATGGGAGCCACAGCTCTCTAGGGAGGAAACTGCTAACTCATCCCCAAACCATGGGTGATCCTTCTCAGGGAGGGCAGAAAGCCCAGAGTCTTCATCAGATGAAGACAGAGCAATGGGGATGGGAGCTCCATGAGAAGCAGCTGTTGCATTGTGGTTGGGATCCCAGCCACAGAAGGTTCCAGGAGCTTTAGCAGTCAGGTAGGTGAGAGACTCGTATTTTCACTGGACGGAGGTCTATGGGATAATCAGCCACTAGAGAATGAGCCCTAGGCAGTTGTGGGAGCTTTGGCGGAGAGCCATTGTGTTTTCTTTAGAGACAGCTGGGTCCCCAGGGGCAATTTGCTAGCTGGGTTAGATAACAGCCTTCCTGCTGGGTTGTCTACTCAGTCAGGCAGCAAGGCTTCCGCCTTCTCCACGGGCAGCCATCAGTGTCTTCTGATAGTAATTCCTTCACTTTCCTCAGGAGAACACTAATCTTCCCACTCCTTGGGGTCCTTGGGTTGGAGTAGGGTGGACCCCACTCATCTGAGCCACACTGTTAGTACGTTGTCTCCCTGACTACTATCGTGGATCTGGGGATGGGCATGTAACTGAGCCCTTCCCATCGGAAAGAGTCTTAGTTCAACTAGAGAGCACCTGTCAAAGGCGTGCTTTAATAAGTGGCACCGAATTCATACGAGAAAGAAGAGGAAACCCCAAGTCCTGGGCAAAGACACCTTCCAGGAGGATCATAGACATTAGTGTGGAAAAGAAACCATTATCAATTCTAAAAGAAAGTGCAGGGAATATTTTCATGATTTAGGTATAAATTCTAAAGTGAGACACAGAAAGCGCTTATGAAAAAAATAGATAGCTTAAACTACTTTAAAATTAAGGACTTTTTTTGTATTTGCAAACAGGCATAGGGAGACAAATCTCACGTAAGATATTTTTCACACACACACACACACACACAATAATTTTTTTAAAAAATTGAAAAAAATTTAAAAAGATGCAAATCACAAAAACAAACAAATGAATGAACAAACAAATCTGGAAAGATGTTTGATCTTGTTAAAAACCACCACCAAGATAAATCATGGTAAAGTCAGAGCTGAACAGATACCAGAAGGATGAGGGTGAAAGGAGAGGGTGTGGCCTGATTAGAACTTTCACTTTTTTTATTTTTCTTCTATGTAACAGCCCTGGCTGTCCTGGAACTCCCTCTCTAGACCAGGCTGGTTTTGAACTCAGAGATCCAACTGCCTCCTGAGTGCTGGGAGCAAAGGCGTGCACCACCACACCCAGCAAGGCAAGACTTTCATTTACTATTGACAAGAGCGAAAACTGCTCCATCTGCTTTGGAAAACCTTTTGGTTTGCATACCAAATTGGAACAAAACACACGCTCCATAAACATGTACATGCTTAAAGTCATGGCGTGCATTTAACAGCAGGAGATCTACCATTGCAGTAAAAGTCCCTAAATAAAAACATAATATGGAAGTCCATGAGCAGTGAAACAGATTTAGTTAGGGCCAGGACGTGACTGCTTGCTTAGAGGGGTCGCATAGTATCCATGAGTAACTGAGTTCAATCTCTAGCACCCAAACAAAGCCAAATAAAAAAAATAACAAATGAACCCTCAAATCCACAAATAAACAAAACTGAACAGTTAAGTGTCAAAAACCCAAACCCATGTAGCTTGAGTTTTCCTGCCTGGCCCACAGTCAGGATAAATCTCTTTCACTTGCCATTCCCACAGCTGCTCAGACCCAACCAAGTAAACACAGAGACTTATATTGCTTACAAACTGTATGGCCGTGGCAGGCTTCTTGCTAACTGTCTTTATATCTTAAATTAATCCGTTTCTATAAATCTATACCTTGCCACATGGCTCGTGGCTTACCGGTATCTTTACAAGCTGCTTGTCCTGGTGGCGGCTGGCAGAGACTTCCTCTGCCTTCCTGTTCTTTTTATTCTCTCTGTTAGTCCTGCCTACACTTCCTGCCTAGCCACAGGCCAATCAGTATTTTATTAGTAACACATTTGCCATACAGAACATTCCCACAGCAAACCCAAACAAAAAAAACCAAACAAAAAATTTTGGCCCCCCATCACCCCTATCCCCCCCAGACAGGATTTCTCTTTGTAGCCTGGCTGTCCTGGAACTCTAGACCAGGTTGGCCTCGAACTCACAGAGATCCGCCTGCCTCTGCCCCTAGTGTTGGGATTAAAGGCGTGTGCCACCACCGCCAGGCTCTACCAGCTGTTTAAGAAACAAAGCATTCAATTGTAGCTTCACACAGTGAAAAGGAAGGAAAAGGCTGCAGTCATGCTCCTGCCTCCGCGCCCCACCGCATTGGAGTCACACTCCGATAGTTCTGTGAGATAGCCCACGAATGTTTTCCAGGTTGTCCCGTTACACATCTCCGGAGTCCAGCCATGGATGAGACCTCCAGTCACTCCGCACCCTCAGTAGCATTTGGTATTGTCAGGGCAGAGCTTTCTCTTTAAAGCCGTGATTCTCAACCTGTGGGTCACGACCATCCGAAAACACCTATTTCCCATGGTCTTAGGAACAGAGACACCGCTCGGTGGCAAAATTACAGTTAGGGAGTAGCAATGAAGATCATTTTATGGTTGGGGATCACCACACGTGAGGAACTGTATTAAAGGGCTGCAGCATTAGGAAGGTTGAAACCGCTGGGTTAAAGGGTCTGGAACCTAGAAAGATGATTCCTCCTAGGGTCCCTCCCGCTCTGGCTGCCACAGTTCTCTTGACTGTCTAGTCGGCTGGAAGTTCAAGGTGTGGCTAAAACTAGACTGTGGCAGACAGTGGGGAGGACGCTGGAAGGACAGATGGGAGCACTCTTCTGTCACAGTGTGGGTTATGGGAGTATCATTGAACACAGACAGACACACAGAAGCTTCCGTGGAGAGGAGTCAGGCTCTGTTCCGTAAACATGGTACCAGACGCGATCCTGCTTCCGACCGGATGCTCTCATTCACTCTCTGCAGCAGGAATTCTGAGTGTCTCTAATGCACAACTTTGAGAGCGGCAGGACCGTATCATAACAGGTCAAGTCACCTAAGAGCACTGGGGACAGCAGGAACGACGAGATTCCATCCAAAAGGGAATCTTTTCTCTTAGGAAACCGTGCACACTGCCTGCCAGGATCAGGAAGAATTAGCAGCAAGTTGCTGAAGTCAGAGCTTGGCCTGAGGACTGGCAGAGACCTTTCCTTCCGCTTACCACATGAATTAAAACAATTACATCTGTGTGTGTGTGTGTGTGTAGGTATGTGTGTGCAGGTGCCCATGGAGGACAGAAGAGAGAATTGGATCCCTGATGTTAGAGTTACAGGACGTTGTGAATCACCTGGAAAGGGGAGTTGGGAACCTAACTCCATCCTCTGGAAAAGCATTAGCCGTTGAGCCATCTTTCCAGCTCTCGACAGAATTTTTTTTTTGATGGTAAAAATCTGTGGTGAGGGCTGGGGATGTAGCTCAATAGGTAGATTGCTTGCCTAGCATGTACAAAACCAAAGCCCCACGTTCAATTTCCAACATCTTGTAAACTAGATGTGATAGTGTATGCTTGTTGTAATCCTGGTGCTCAAAATATGGATGGAGGCAGGAGGATCAGAAGTTCAAGGTCAACTACATAGTGGACTTTGAGGCTACCCTGGGTTAAATAAAAACCTGTCTTAGCCAGGCCGTGGTGGCTCATGCCTTTAATCCCAGCACTTGGGAGGCAGAGCCAGGCAGATCCCTGTGAGTTCGAGGCCAGCTTGGGCTACAGAGTGAGTTCCAGGAAAGGCACAAAGCTACACAGAAAACCCTGTCTCGAAAAACCAAAAAAAAAAAGAAAAAAAATCTTGTTGTATGTGATGGATAAATACATGTTATTAATATCAACTCATGGTACCATTTTAGAAAATTTATAAGGTTTAATATATGCATGTTCTATGTGGTGATTTCTAAATGAAAACAGGCCATGGGTATGGGTGGGTCTTGGGGTGTGGCCACTATAGCAGTGGGGAGTGATGATCCATGTGGCTCATGGAGGCCCATTCAGCTGCGGCCTCGATGACTCCTTTTTGCTGGACAACCTGTCAAAACTGTTAGACTGTCTCAGACTACAAGGGGCTTGTCCCTGGATTTGAAGGGAGACAAAGGTTTTATAATATTTGAGCCTAAGCTCCTTATGCCCTCTAATAACTGTGAACTCGAATTCTCTGTGCCTTGACTTGCTCATCGATAAGGTGATGACAGGGCAGCACAGGGCTGTTGTGAAGCTTCATGGAGACACCATAATGACTAGTGACCAAGAGAAATTGGCGTGTGATGGCTGTTCACCTTATAAAAGATGGGATGGATTAAAGGTCTCCAGAACAAGGACCACGTGAATCAGGAAGGAGGGAGCCATTTCCACAGGGGACACTCCGAAGACTTCCAGGGAGAGATGTTCTAGGTGAACACCGAAGGACACATGAAACATTGATGGGAGAGGCAGTGAGTGGGTATTTGATGGTAGGAAATGCCTTAAAAGGATTGGGGCTGGGTGAGCATCACTAAAGATCTGGGGAATAAGAAGTCACCTCGTATGGCCAGAGCTGAGGGTAAATAGAGGGATGAAAAATGCTGGGCGTGGGTCCCAAGGGGCCTGATTCATAGGCTATGCAGGCATTCCAGAACCTCCCTAGGACACCATTCATGGTGGCCCTGCTTTGTTGATGCCTAGAGATGGGTCAGGTTGACCTCTGGGGTACCTCTGAGAGGTCCTGTGTTACTCCTTTGTCCCATTTGCTAATTTTAGCATCATGGTAAAGCAAAGACTAAATTAGATTGTGTAGGTAAACACACAGAAAAAGCCACAAGATTAAAAATATAAAGGAGGGATTGAGTTGTTAATCATATCTCTGTGTTTCAAAAAGAATGGGCCAAGTTTTCCAATGAACTGATGACTCCAGCATATAAATTAATCTTTTGTATAGGAAGAAATGAAAGTCGTTAAATGTCATTGTCTTATTTTAAAAGCAGCAATATCCTGGCTGATTGCAAGTGCTTAGAGGGGATGATTAAACAGAGACCTTATCTTCGCGGTTGCAAGGAGAAAATTGGAGCAAAGCTATCCAATTATGGATGATAAAACCAAGAGAAAATTCTGCGTAGAGGCAGAGTTGGGTCAGCAGGTTGTGCAAAGAACAAGATCACCTTGATATCATGATGGGCTCATGGTCAACACCCAAAACATGCGGCCACAGGGCTACCGCAACACTCCTACTTACTGTTGAGTGCCAACAATATCCCCCAATTCCTGATTTTTTTTTTTTGAGATATTGTTCCACGTAACCCAGGCTGGCCTCAAATTCTATCCATCATAGGATGACCTTGAACTTCTGAACTTCTGCTCCTGCCTGTACCTCCCAAATGCTGGGAGAACAGACCTACTCCACCATACCAGGTTTAAGCAGTATTGGGAATTGAACCCAGGGCTTCATACATGGTAGGCCAGCACTCCACCCACTGAACTACATCCTAGCTCCAAACTCTTGCTTTCTTGAATCTTCTCTCTAGTTTCTATTTTGGCTGGTGACAGCTGTTTTGTTTTCATTCCTGCAGAAGAGTCAAAAGCTTTGCAAATTAGTCATGGAAAGGCACACATAGTCTTGATTCCTGGATTCAGTCTCTTTACCTAGAGGCTGGATCTGTGAATGCCCACAGTGGACATTCTTGGGAGCTTGTGCTGTAGATTAAGTGACACCAGACTGGGGTTGCTCCCTCTTGAAATGCTGGTATCCTGGTCTGGATAATTCTTTGTAGTGAAGCCTGCCTTGTTCATTCTAGAATGTTTAAGGAGCACCCCAGATTTCCACCCACCCACAGCCCCACTCCCCTTGCCCAGTTGTGACAACCAAAAAGTTCATTATCCATTGTCAAATATTCCCCGGGAACAACAACAATAATCAATCACCCTTGGTTGGGAGTCACTTATGCGTTAGGCCATCTGTCCTTGAACTTTGCTGAGTTCACAGTCAATCAACTGTGGCTGTAAAGTTTTGTGGTTTTTTTGTTTTTTTGTTTGTTTGTTTGTTTGAGACAGGGTTTCTTGCTCTGTGTATCCCTGTCTGTCCCAGAACTCACTCTGTAGACCAGGCTGGCCTCAAACTTAGAGATCCACTTGCCTCTGCCTCCCAAGGACTCAATTAAAGGTGTGCACCACTATGCCTGGCTTTTATTCTATATTTTTCTGGTGATGGAAATAGTGGAGCAGGTACCATTTCAGAGGTGCGTATAATGGAGAATCACCAAGCCACTAACATATAAAGGGCAATGTGTTATGTATGATGATTCCACAGGAATGTATGTTTCACTAGACACTGTATTACAATTTCATGTTTTAAATAATTTAGCCTCCATGTGTAAGTTATGTTTCTATTGCTGTGATAAAACACCATGACCAAGGCAACTCAGAGAAGGAAGGGCTTGTTTGGCTTATGGTTCCAGAGGGTTGGGAAGTATGGCAGCAAGCAGCAGACTTGGCAGCTGGAGGAAAAACTGAGGAGAGCACATTTTGAGCAGCCATCAGGAAGCAGAGAGTGAACTAGAAATGGCCTGAGTCTTTAAACTCTCAAAGCCCACCCCAAGTGACACACTTACTCTACCAATGCCACACATCCTAAACCTACTGAAATAGTGCCACCAGCTGAGAATCAAGTTTTCACATAGGGAATATCTCATTCCAACCACCACATTCCACTCTTTGGTTCCTACAGCTTTGTGATCATATCATATTGTAAAATGCATTTAGTTCAACATCAGAAGTCTCCTAGTCTTTCACTGCCTTAACACTGTTTAAAATTCCTAAGTCCAAAGTCTCTTCTGAGACTCAAGGCAATTATTCCTATTATTATTATTATTATTATTATTATTATTATTATTATTATTATATTTATTCTTGACAGGGTCTCTTTAAATAGCCCTGGCCATGTAGCTAAAGTTTTCCTGGTGCCACCCAGCTCCCATGGTCCCACAGTTCTGCAGTCCTGCAGCCACTCAGACCCAAATGAACACACAGAGGCTTAATATTAATTAAAACTGCTTGGCCATTAGCTCAGGCTAACTACTGACTAACTCTTATACTTAAACCCAGTCCATTTCTGTTAATCTATATGTCACCACATTTTCCGTGGCTTTACCTGTGTATCATTACATGCTGCTCCCTGGATGGTGGGCTGGCATCTCCTGACTCAGCCTTCCTTTTGCCAGAATTCTCCTCTCTGCTTGCCCTGCCTATACTTCCTGCCTGGCTACTGGCCAACCAGCATTTTATTTATCAACCAATCAGAGCAACACATATTCACAGCATACAGAACATCCCATAGCATGGCTGTCCTGTAACTCACTATATAGACCAAATTGGCTTTGAATTCAGAGGGATCTGCCTGCCTCTGCCTCTCAAATGCTGGGATTAAAGGAGTGTGCTACCATACCCAGCAAGGCAATCTCTTAACTGTAATTCCCTGTAAAATACAAAAGCAAACTACATACTTCTAGCATACAATGGCACAGAGTATATATTACCATTCCAAAAGGGAGGAAAGGGAGCATAATGGGTAAATAATGGGCCAAAGCAAGACTGAAACCCAGCAGGACAAACACCAGATTCTCTAACTCCATGTCTCCATGTCTGATGGCAAAGGGCTTAGATAGTTTTGCCCCTCTGGCTTTGCTACCTGCAACATTTATCTTTCTCTTAGCCTGCATCCACTCCCTGTATGTGGCTCTTCTGGGAAGATCTCTTATGGCTTTGACATCACCAAAATCTTGGGGTCTTCAGTGCAAACTAGGCTTCCCTTCCACAGTTCCATGCCATGGCCCTCAGGGCCTCTTGCCGCCTCAGAATCTTCTAACAGGAAATCCCCTGGCACACATTGCTTCATTCCAACAGCTCTCTGAAACAGCGGAGGAAGATTCCACAGCCCCTATTTTTTACGACTTTAAAGTCAGGACCATGTGGAGAAGAATGCCAAGTTTGAGTAACAGCTTGGGATGGGCCCTGGGTCCCTTGAACCATAGTGTCAGCAGCTTTTGATTGCAGCTGCCTTCAAGGAGCAGAAAACGCCTTATGTTCTCTTTCACAAGCTGGGAGCTTAGCTGAATGGGATCTTGCCCTGAGGACATCCCTCTCTTTATTCTGGGGCAAGCCAGGCCTCTTCTTAACTGTGCTAATCTCCTTAGCAATTGCAGTCTCTCTTCCAACACAAGCCTTGGCTGTAACATTGAACTTGTCAGTGTCCCTTTTCTCTTTAAATTGTACATTTTGTATTTGTTTCTGCTCTCAATCTTTTTCACTGTAGACCTGCATGAGAGTGATTACTAATAACCACAAGACAGGGTCAATATGAGGCTGTCTTGAAAACTCCTCTGCCAAAGACATTAGTTTTTACTGTTAAATTTAGTTTTAGGCAAGATCTTAACATGGGCAGAAAGGAGTCACTTTTTTTTTTTTGCCAAAATATCACAGGAATTGGCCTCTAGTCAAGTTGCTAATATGGTTCCCCTTTGAAACCTCTTGAACTGTGCCTCCACAGTCCATATGTATCTTGGCACCATGGTTTCCAAGCTTCTACTAGAATGGCTCATTAAATGCCGCTTACACGATTCAACCATTTTTGTAGTCTGAAGTTCCAAAGTCTTCCATATTCCTTCAAAACACAGCAGGGTCAGGTTTGTCATAGCAATTGTTTACACTTTGATACCAACTCCTGTGTTAATTAGTTTTCTATTGCTGTAATGAAACACTGTGAACAAAACAACTTATAGAAGAAAGAGTTTACTTGGGCTTATGGTTCCAGAGGGTAGCGGAAAAGCATGGTAGCAGAAGCAGAAAGCTGCGGACTGATATCTTGAACTGCAAGCTAGAAATTGTGCAAGCCTTTAAACCCTCAAGGCCCTCCCTAGGCGGCATACTTTCATTAGCAAGGCCACTCCTCCTACACCTATCCAAATAGCACCACAAACTGGGACCAAGTGTTCAAGTGTCCTAGACTTTGTGAGGAAATTTATCGATTAAACCACCACATTACTTATCTCCTCATTCATACACCCGTCATCCATCCATCCATCTACTCACGCCCCACTCATTCTCCATCCATCAACCCGTCGTCACCTTCAATCCACTCATTCTTCATTTTCCTTTCTTCTTTCATTCATCCCCCCTTTAAAATATTTATTTATCATTGTTTGATGTGTATGAGTGTTTTGCCTGAATGCCTGTATGTGAACCACATATATTTTTCTGGTGCCCATGGAATTCAGAAGAGGGCATCAGATACCCTGGAACTGGAGTTATGAATGGTGGTGAGCCACCACATTGGTGCTAGGAACCAAGCTCTGCTCTTCTGTAGGCACAACAAATGTTGGGTCATCTTTCCAGCTCCCTTCCCCTCTTTATTATCAGTCCATATATCCTTCTATCCATTTATTTAGTTCCCTCTGTACAATCGATCTCTTCCTTCTATGCAAATATCTATCCACTCCTGTTTTTCCTTCTGTCCATCTATACGCCTATGGTAACAAGGTTAAGACTCAACATCCAGGCACAGTTTTGGTGCAGTCTGAGAATGGACTGGTCAATAAGGCAGACTTGGCTCTTTTGTGACTTAAAGCTAGTGCAATTTGATGGGCCCTCTTTCAAACAGCAAAGCCAATGCTTGTAAATTGATAGGCTTTCCCATTATCCCCGAATGGACCCAGCAATGAAGAGCTCAGAAATGTAAGCTTTGTTGGCTTCTTAGCAAATAAATCCTCCTTTGTAGGTGTGGCCTCTTCTCCCTTGGAGCTCATAGATGATGTCTCGTGTCACAGATGAGGTCTAGGCCCCTACCAGGCAAGGATTTAGATAAACCTGGAAGAAATCCATCAGACCATGGTCCATGAGAGTGTGGAGTACTGCAGCTTTCATCTTCTGCTCTGTCCAAATCTGCACACACCACTCCATGTCTTCCCTTACTGCCTGTGCACAGAACTTCACCCACCTGCTGATGCCCTACGAGGTGCCAAGCAGTTCCCAAGGATGGTAATGTCACTGCCTTGGTGCGACTTGCAGAGCTCCTGTGTTTCTTGTCTCCTCATCTCGCTTCTTTCTCCCTTCTTGCTCAACTTCATAGTTCTCAGACTCTCTGGGGTCTTTGCTTCTGTTGCAAGTGAGCCTGTCAATCAAATCAATTTTTCTTAGTAAAGGTGAGTGTCTCCCTCAGAGAAATTCCCGTGTGTGCTGCAGGAGAACACTCACTCTATGTTCATCTTGTTATACCGGGCTGATATCAAGATCCCTCTCCCAGGCTGAGGCTGGACCAGGGACTCTATTTCAGCGGCCCCTCAATTTTCCCAGCTACCAAATGAGATCAGCACAGGATGAGCACCTTGGGGTACAAGGTACCTCACAATCAGTCAAATGGGCATGGCTCCTCATCTTTCTTGCCTTGGTGCCCAGGAAGCTGATGCTTTCTGGCCTTGCTTCTTGATCCCCTGAAACTCTGTGATGCCCAGTTGCCTGCTGATTTCTGGTCAGGATGCTCACCAGGATCTACTTCATCTGCATGTCACATTACTGGTGTTCTGTATTCTTTTTCTTAGACTCTTCCAATTCCTCTGGGGCAGGACTTTATTCTTTGTGTAAAGCTCACCATGGTCTGCAAGGCTGCGTAGCGATGTCGAGGTGGCATTGTATAAATAACAGCAGAAATGGATGTAGACACTTTCTTCCTAAATAGTACTTTTCATCATCAAAGTATTTTGAAAATATCAGCTAATTAATACACAAGACAGAATGCTAGAGTCAACATGTATGTTTTGAGCGAAGCAGCCACAATGCTTCAGGGTGGGAATCTGTCGAGTTTGCTGATGCTGTTCTATTGGTTTGGTCTGAAATTACTTCCTGGGTTCCAGAGTCACTTGGCAGTAAGCCCTGATAGACTACGGGGCGAGGTGTAAATGTGCCCTAAGTGGGACCCTTATTGAGTCAGGACATGCTCTCATTCTCTGCAGCAGAAATTCGGAGAGCCAAATGGGTCCGGATTGCCTCCTCCAGATGTTGTAGGTGCGGTGAGATTGACTCTGCCCCAGGTGGGCGGAGAAGACCCGCGTCTCTCCACTCCGAATAATTCAGCATCCACCTATTCCCACGATCTTTGTGATGTGCGGCCCAGACGGAGCCCAAGTGTCTTTTAGGCCCACTGTGGTGGTGCACACCTTTAATCTCAGCGTGCAGGAGGCAGAGACATGTGAATCCCTGTGAGTTGGAGGCCAGCCTGGTCTACATAGCAAGTTCAAGGCCAGTCAGGGCTACACAGTGAGCAACCGTCTGAAACCAAACCACACTAAGATAGAACAAAAACAAAATCTCAATAATAGCAACAAGAAAATGCCAAATAATTAAAGATCTTTCAGTTATCTGGAAAGACAGCTATACAGCGGCACATGTGTGGTTTTGATGCTGAGAGTGGGGGCAATTTGAGCACATCTCTGCTTTATTACCAAGGACAGGCTGGGTGGCTGGTGGTTGCACAGTCAGGAACTGGGTGATAATGAAGCCTGGGGATTCTTTCCCTATAACCATGTTGTTATTCTGTAATAATTCTTGACCCACCAACACCTGAGCTTTACAAAATTTAAGAAAAATCACGTGAAGCATGCATCATAAAAATTTGCTATTGATGTTAATTAAGATTTAACCATGCTATCCAGCATACGCCAAGAATTGAACCATGATAAGAGACCCCAGAAGCAGACCTCCTGCACACACTAGCCCTTCAGAGGGCTACTACCTGCACTTTTAATGTTCTTTTCTTTCTTCTTTATTTAACTTTTTTTTTTTTTTTTGAGATGGAGTCTCACTATGTAGCCCAGGCTAGCTTGGAATTCACTATGTAGTTCAGGTTGACCTTGAACTAGAGATTCTCCTGTCTTAGTCTCCTGGGATCTGGGATTGTAAATGTGTACTGCCACACCCACTTATATGCTGTGCCTTTAAAAGTATAAGGGGCTGGGGAGATGGCTCAGCAGTTAAGAGAACTGGCTGCTCTTCCAGAAGACCCTGGTTCAATTCCCAGCACTCACATGGCAGCTGATAACTGTAACTACAGTTCCAGGATATCTGATGCCCTCTTCTGGCTTCTATGTATACAAGGTACATACAAATATGCAGGCAAAACACCCACACACATAAAATAAGATAAAATAATTTACACAAGTATTTTAAAACTCTGCAAGAAAGCTCTTGTTCCTTTTATCAAAAATAGTTTTTTTTTCTTACATAAGATATCCTGATTATGATTTCCCCTCCCTTTACTCCTCCCAATTCCTCACACCCTCCCCTTACATCTGGATCCACCCCCTTTCTGCTTTCACTAGAAAACAAACATTTGGCCAGGCATGGTGGCACATGACTTTAATCCCAGCACTCAGGAGGCAGAGGCAGGCAGATCTCTGTGAGTTCGACGTCAGCCTGGTCTACAGAGCAAGTTCCAGGACAGCCAGGGCTTTACAGAGAAACTCTGTCTTAAAAAAACAAAAACAAATAAACAAAAAATAACAAACAGTTTTCTAAGGGATAATAATATAATATAATAAAAATATAAAACAAAAACTAACACATCAGAATTGGCCAAAACAAACAAAAGAAGGAAAAGTCCTATACCTACTCTCTATCTGTGGTTCTACAGACTGTGGCTTGGTTATCATTGACTTAACAGCTACTATACACTTATAAGTGAGTACATACCATATTTGTCTTTCTGGATCTGGGTTGCCTCACTCAGGATGATTTTTTTTCTAGTTCCATCCATTTACCTAAGAATTTCATGATTTCATTTTTTAAAATGACTGAATAGTACTCCATTGTGTATAGGTACCACATTTTCTCCATTCTTCTGTTGAGAGACAGCTAGGTTGTTTCCAATTTCTGACTTTTACGAATAGAGCAGCAATGAACATGACTGAGCAGGTGTCTCTGTGGTAGGATGAAGCATCCTTTGGGTATATGCCCAAGAGTGTTATAGCTAGATCTTGAGGTAGATGAATTCCTGTCTTCCTGAGGAACTGCCACACTGATTTCCATAGTGACTGTGTGAGTTTGCACTCCCACCGGCAAAGGAGGAGTGTTCCCCTTATTTCACACCCTCACCCGTGTGAGCTGTCACTTGTTTTTTTGATCTTCGCCATTCTGATGGGTGTAAGAGGAAATCTCAAAGAAGTTTTGATTCTGCAAATAATCTCATCAGCTACACAAAAATCAGTACAGTTTTTTTTTTGTTTGTTTTTTCGAGACAGGGTTTCTCTGTGTAGCTTTGTGCCTTTCCTGGAGCTCACTTGGTAGTCCAGGCTGGCCTCAAACTCACAGAGATCTGCCTGCCTCTGCCTCCCGAGTGCTGAGATTAAAGGTGTGCGCCACCAACGCCCGGCCCAGTACAGTTTTTATATTGAGATTATTTGGTGATCTTGTCCCCTCCCCTCCCCCTCCATCCTCTTTCATTCACTACTGCCAAACAAAATTCTGAAGTTGAGCCCCACTGCCTTGAGCGATTGGATCAATCCCTCAGCACCCAGCTGGAAGTCTACGTCTTCTTTCTGGACTGGGAACCTCCTGAGGGTTTAGGCTGGCCCAGGAAAGGTGTGTCCTGGTGAGCACCATGAGCTGAGCTGTCCCTGCCTAGTTTCTGCCTCCCTTGGCTCTCATCCACCCATCTGGTGGCTCAGATGCCTGGGACCATTTTGTCTTCCAGGTCCAGAGGGTGAGCTATTGTTTCCATGACAACCACCCACACGTGGATATCTGAGGTCATGTGTGCACAAAGGAAGGAGCAAACTGGCCATGATGACATACATGTTTTCTGTGTCTGTAACATTGCAGGTGCGTTCCATAACATTTGAAAGTCTGTTTGCTGGGCTCCAGCTAACGCAGCTTCTGTGGCTTGCTGACCTCTTGATGCAATTTTGGTCTATTTATAACAACTTCTTAGGTTTTCCTTTCCAGAAAACTGACGCTTGGCTCTGAAAATACTTTAAAAATGTTTTTAAGGTATCAGAAAAAGCAAAAATAAGTTGATGCTTCTGTGTCATAGTAAGTGAGGGACGGGATAGCATTCTGCGTTCTCAGTCACATCCTGGAACTTTCACAGCAACTCCCTGTGACCATGTAGGACTGAGATGAGACAGGCCCCCTCTGCTGAGGGAAGAAGACTCAGTTTCCTCTTTTCCTTCTCCTACCCTGCTCCCACTCCGAGCTGGCTTCCCACCTCTTTATTTCTCCTCTCTGTCCAGCTGATTGTTGGCAACGGTGTGCTGCTTGGCTTTAGCAGTGTCCGTGGTCATAGCCATGGTGGCTGTGACTAGCTCAGGACATTGTTCTTTTGATGAGTGATGTTCTCAGTCCTCCTTGACCGTGAGTTTGGGGTTAGCAAGTTCTGCCCATTGGTTTTCTTCAGAAGAGGAAAATTCATGGCTGTATTTATAAATGTGGAAGATGGCTTTCAGGAGGAAATAAATTATGCAGATCTCCTGAAAGTCCTCTGATCCAAAAGGCAGCTTGGATTCCTCCCCATTACTCATCTTCTATCTCCCTAAGATCTTGCTTCAACCCAGCTCTCTCCGAACACATCAGGCTCACGCTTGCCTCTGGGCCTCCTCCTCCCTCCATGGCATGGATATTCAGGAGCTATGTGCAGATTTTAGAGGTGTGCCATGGTGCACAGGCAAAGCAAATATACTAAGACCCTTCTAGGTCCTGGCTGCTCCAGCCTATTGCTTGTGAGACTTGTTCAGCCTCAAGGAACATCTGTTTCCCAGTTTGGAAAGTGGGAATCTGAGCTCTGCTGGTGCGTGTGTCTGACACGGGCTAACCTACTGTTCCAACTGGCGTGGTGGGGATCACTGCTCAAGTGGAGTGCTGCCCTTAGGCAGGCAATGCGTCTCAGCGTGACTTGTGTTTCAGTAGTGTTTAAGACTCAGTGGAGGAGCTGGAGAGATGGCTCAGCAGTTAAGAGCACTGGCTGTTCTTCCAGAGGTCTTCCAGAGGTCCTGAGTTCAATTCCCAGCAACCACATGGTGGCTCACAACCATCTGTAATGAGATCTGGTGCCCTCTTCTGGCCTGCAGTCATACGTGCTGTATACATAATAAATAAATAAATAAATAAATAAATAAATAAATAAATAAAGACTCAGTGGAAAAGGGGAGTATATTAGGCTCTTTGAATAGAATATGTACCCAAAATGGTGCATGGCGTCCCCCCCCTCTCAGTTTTTCAAGACAGGGTTTCTCTATATAACAGCCCTGGCTGTCCTGGAACTCATTCTGTAGACCAGGTTGGCCTTAAAATCACAGTGAACAACCTGCCTTTGCCTCCTGAGTGCTGGGATTAAAGGCGTGTGCCTTCTAAAGACAGCACAGTGAGAGAAAACCACATAGTGACTGCCAGCCAGTGCATATGAGGGAAGCCATAGTAAAAATGTCAATCAAATGGTAGGCATGGTCATGCATGCCTTTAATCCCAGCACTTGGAAAGTAGAGACAGATGTATCTCTATGGGTTTGAGGTTAGCCTGATCTGCATCGTGAGTTCTAGCCAAGCCAGCGCTATATAGTGATATTCTGTCTCAAAAACATGTCAATAAAACACTGTCACTTCATTCATTCATCTGTGCACTCATTCATCCATTTTTTTGTCCAGCCAGCAAACATTAGCTGTGTGCTAATGGATTTGCTGTGTGCCAGGCGTCATGCTTGACACTAACATCTAGTAAACAAGACTACTTCACTCTCGAGGCTCAACACACACTCTTGCTATTATAATCTTAATGAAAATGCTCCACAGGCTGCAGAGCCTGGGGAGACTGTGCCTTTGGCAAGTGTGAAGTAGGAATCAGGGAGGCTTCGGGGGACCTTTTTGATCAAGACCCAGAAGGGAAGAATTTAGGAAGGGGTCAGCGGTGAGGGAGGAGAGCATGTGTGAGCAAAGGTAGGTAGTAGGATTTCATGGGTGTGTTTGAGGATTGCAGGAGAGCAGGGTTTTCCTGGGGAGCAGACTGTTGGGGTGCCACTGGAGGAGGGCTGTGTATAAGCAGGCTTTGCCTGCTGTTGAGTGACTTTGTGGGGGAGAGATGTCATTATTCACCCTACCTGAGGCACTAAAGACAGACCAAAGATGTGATTCCAAGTCTATTATTAGTGAACCAATGAGCTTGCGGCAGTTACTTATAAGAGTATGAGTGAGGGGGTCACTTACTGAAGCGTGGATGACTCAAAGACAGCCGTATCGCAAAAACAGCCACCTCCCCATGGTGACAGCTCACAAAAGCTGCACCCACAGAACTTCCTGCCCAACCCACAGGCAGCTCGACGGAAGAGTCTCCTCTCCCCAGCATTTGTCTCCTGTTCTTAAGAATCTTGTAGGTTTCATGATCCTTCTGAGCCTTGTGAGTTTTCTAAGTATTATTTCAGTAGTATGAACTGCCCTTCTCTCTCCAGGAGGAAGTTACCACACAACCCCTGTGATGGCTATTCTTGGTTGTCAATTTGACTACACCTGGAACTAACTCTAAGCATCTGGGTACACCTGTGAGGGAGTTTTCTTAGGAAGACCCACCTTAAATCTGGATCTTTATAGAGTTGGGAAGATCCACTTTAAATCTGGGCCACACCTCCCGGTGGCAGCCTATGTAAACGCTTGTGCTCCCTCTCACTGGCAAGTCCCTTCCTTCACTGGCATTGGAGCCTACTTCTCTGGGATTCTGATGTATACTGATGACCATCTGAGACATCCTGTCTTGTGAACTAAACAACTACTGGATTCTTGGACGAGCTGGACCACAGCCTTTCAGCTACTTTAATAAATCTGGCCCCTGTATCTATTCTATACTATCAGTTCTGTGCCTCTCGAGAACCCTGACTAATACAGCCGCTGGATCCAGGCTTTCTTACTCACCACACTTCACCTGCTCTCCAGCCCTGAAAGGGTAGCCTCTCCCTGAGTGTTGAGGATACAGCACAATGGGGCCAACCAGCAGGTGAGACGCTAACGGCTCTGGATTCAAACCCAGGTGTGTCTAGACCCAGGTAGTCCTCTCAGCCTACCTAAGGCTGCTCTAGGTGGGGGCCCCAACAGCTAGTCCCAAACCTCTTCACTGGTAACTCTCCTATAGGAGACATCATTTATCTTCTCTAGGGGAGGCATTGGGATCCCTCTTGGGGCACCCTGGCTACAGCCCAGTATTGTTTCAGGCAGACCTTGGAGGCCAGACCCAGCCTGCTGAGCTCAGCTCCTCCCAGTGAGCACCCAGCTCTTGGAAAGATCCTTTTCTCCTTGCTGCCTTTACACCAAGGTTATCTCCTCAAGTATGTACGAGTAAATGAGGTTGTTTGGCTTATGGATACAAATAGATACTGCTTTTTTGACTTGCAAAATGAATTTCCCCACGACTGGCTCAAACTTAAGTATTCAAATGCTCACTGAACCAGTTGTCTATTTATTTCTGTTTACGCCTGCAGACCCATTAGCAACTTTTTCTTGTTTTCTCTTAGAATATTAAACGGTTCCAACATATTCTAAAAATTAGTTGATTAGCTTGTTAGGGCACATTTTAACTGCTAGCTCCGCCGAGCCAAAGGAGAAAATGAAGGTAATTTTGTTGGCAAGGGATGTGCGGCACGGAGCTGACGGTTGAAAGATGCACCGTGTCAACGTAATGAGGGAGTGTAATATCTTAGTTTGCATCAATATGGAAATAACCGTGCGCTCTGACAGACCTGATGCTGAAGGCACCACCAGCCTCCTCATTATGCATGCCGGCTCTGATTATGAAAAATAGTGTGTTTTCTTTTAAAGAGGAATCCACATTATCAATCAAACCACACCAATTATTTCAGAAAGGGATCATGGTGAAACAGACAGGGGGCTTTTCAATGAGAACAGCGCCCGAGAGGCAGGCGGATCTTTAGGGGTGTGATATTTTTATTTCGTGACAGTTGTTAGTATTAATTAGGAGTGCTAACGAAGTATTTTGTGCGGTGGCACCCAGACAACCTCCTTTCCCCGCGATCATCTGGATCTTTATTATTTGTTTTAATGAGCCCTGTCTTCAGTGGTACCAATGCTCTTCTAATGATAAGTCTCATCCTGTTCAACTCTTCTAGAGCTTCCTCATGTGAGCTGTCACATCAGGGAGACGTAGGAAGGAAGGGAGGTGAATCGAGAGACAAAAGAGAAAATGTGGCCTGTGACATGCAAGAAACCAAACAGAGGCATAAAAACAATGTTACCCACTCCACCAGCCAGCAGTTCCCGCCCCCTGCCCCCGTGAGTGTGTGTGTGTGTGTGTGTGTGTGTGTGTGTGATGGCTCTCATGACACCTCAGCTCACTTCTTTCTATCTCAACCTTGCTCATGGGTAGGTAGAAAAGTCCAGGAACTTCACTGGTGGCTTAAGGAATAGCCTTGGGCACCATCACTTCAGACTGTAAGGGATAGCCTTGGGCACTACCACTTCAGATTGCTTGTTCTTCATGGCGGTCCCCCACCAGTCTGTGAACTTCATGAGGGGGTGACCGGTCTAGCACATTGTTGGAGGCAGCCTGGAAGGTGACTCTTAGGAACTGGTATGTAACTGATGGGCATTTAGGAGCTGCCGGATGAACACGTGACCGAAATCAAAGGCTCACCCACCCACTCCTTAAAGCCACACACTTGGAGATGTCTTACTTGCTTTTCTTTTACTGTGATAAAATTCTGTTACTGCAACAAAGGCAAAGTTTAAGGGGAGGGGGCGCTGATTCTTGCTCACAGTTCAAGGTATAGTTTGTCGGGCCAAAGGAGCTTGAAGCAGGTGGACGCTGCATCCACAGTCAAGAAGAGAGCTGAGGCTGGAGAGATGGCTTAGCAGTAAAAGAGCGTTAGCTGTTCTTCCAGAGGACCCAGGTTCAAATCCCAGCACCCACATGGCAGCTCACAACAGTCTGTAACCTCAAGATCTGACATGTTCACACAGACGTACATGTAGGCAAAACACCAATGTACATAAAATAAAATAAAAAAAGAAAATTGAAAAAGAAGGAGAGAGCAATGGATACATAGTAGTCTTCAGCTCACTTTCTCCATTTTATATAGTCCAGGATCCCCTGCCCAGGGAACGGTTATGCCCACAATTAAGACAAGTCTTCCCACATTAATTAATGTAATTAAGCTAATCAACCTCAAACATGCCCAGAGGCCCATCTCCTAGGTGAGTCTAGATTCCGTCAAGTTGACAACACCAACCATCACAAAGAGTATCTATACATATGTATGTTCTTGTTTGTTTGTTTCCAAGACAGGTTTCTCTATGTAGTCCTTGCAGTTCTGGAATCCACTCTGTAGACCAGGGTGGCCTTGAACTCAGAGATTTTCCTGCCTCTGCCTCCTATGTGCTGGGGTTAAAGGCATGGCCTACTACTCCCCAGCAGGCATACACATTTTTATTTCTTTGAGATAAAGTCTCATTATGTAGTCTTGGCTGGCCTGAAACTTGAAATGTAGACTAGTCTGGCCTTGAACTCACAGAGATCCACCTGTCTTTGCCTTTTGAGTGCTGGGATTGAAAGTATACGACACCACTCCCGGCAGACACATGCTTTTCTTGAAGCAAACACAATAAGAAGCTAATGATATAAGTAGTTTAGATATAAGAATTTAGCTCTGTGCGAGAGAACTTGCCTAAAATATACAATACTCTGGGTTGATCCCCAACACTGTAAAAATAAATATTTAAAGTGCTCTTAGGGGCACAAGAGTCACTGATTAAACATGCAGGATTTGGGCAGACCTGGACACACTCACTTTGTGGCCTTGGGCACACTACATCATATCTACAGACCTTGACTTCCTGTAACATAAATGGACACAGAGGCATTCCATCCCTGGTGGGTCATCATGCAGGAAATATTGAAGTGAAAGGTCAGAGAAGCAGAGGAGAAGCCACAGTTGGTTCCTACCTCTCCGGTTCCTCCAACCAAAAAAGTCTAGATCCTCTCTCTGCTCCACCTTATCACTTCCTGTCTCCTCTCTGTACAGACCTCCAGACCTCTATGGTTAACTAGTGGTTAGCTCAGCCCTCTAACTCCAAGCAATACAAACAGAATATCACACAACAAAACGCTTGTAGGATGAACATGTATTGGAGAGAAAACAGTGTGTCTCTTGGAGATTTTCCTCTTCAGTCCCCAGTGGCCAAGTTCACTGACTGAGGGGACGTGGTGGTCATGTTGTTGGGATAACAGAGCTACCGGTGGCCTCTCGAGTGGGCATGTGTCTCTTGGATGCTTCAGGACAGGACTAGAGAAAGCCTGATCGTCCTTCTATTACCTACCCATGAGAAATGCTGCCCAACTTGTTCATTACCCCCATCACCTTTATGCTCCACTGAGCCCCATGTAGGACACAAGGAATCTATTCATGAACTGGGTGGCATTGCCCAGTTGCCTGTTCCTAGCAGCAGGGCTGCTGTTTATAGCTGAGATCCAAGGAAGCTGTAGCAACACTAGGGAATGAAGCTGGGGCTGTGGCCCAGCCTGGAGGGAGAGCTAGGGGCTTATTCTAAAGATCATGCTGAAAGTGCCACACCTTGACGTTCTTATAGTTTCCTGTCAGCCCAGGGACACAGCCAAGTGGTCTGCACCTGTTCATGTGTTCACAGATGCCTTCATTCAAAACACGGACTGCAGGAAGTAGACCCTGGTCTATCTGAGGACTGAGGTTTGCTTCCCAGCACTGCAAAAATGCGGAGTTCATTTGATTTACACAGAAGGCTCTAAATGAGGTCCTGCAGAAACTTTCAGTCTAGTGGGAGCAATAAGATACACTCTATGATTCCCCAGAAGTGACCAGTACAGTGAGTAACTAGCTGTGCTATGTAGGTTCTGAACGTGGCTCATAACAGCTGTGGGGGAAATCTGCAATGGCTTCCTAGAAGACTTGTGTTCATTCAACAGCATTTCTGGAGCATAGGTCTTATAGCTCCCTGCTTGCCACAGGCCTTGAGCTACAAGGTCCCTCCTTGTCCTGCTGTTATACAATAGTGGGGGTAAGGTACAGAGGCAAACAGTGAACCAGCCAATAAATACACAGAAGGGACACTTTACCGAGGGAAATAAAGACAGAGAAGGATGGATATATAAAGCTCTATCTGTGCAGAGGAGGAGGGTGGGCATTCCAGAGTGTAAAGAGGGCACAGGCCCTGAAGCTGTTGAAGAGTGGGAGCTGGAGAGAAGACTCAAGGGAAGATCGGACATGAGCTAAGGAACAAGCATTGTGTCCTTGGGTAGCAGGGAGCCAGGGCAGGTTACTGTTCAGGGCAGCAGTGGACTGGAGGTTGGATCCCCAATTAGGATGTAACAGTGTAGGATCATCTGAGGTGGGGAGAGCAGAGTGACCTGGATGGGAAACAGGAAGAGAGAATGAGGAGGTCATGGCAGAGATGGGGATGAGAGAAGGGGAGAGAAAGACGTCTATGGATGGGCGCTTAGCAACAGGCTACTCCTCAGTGACACCGGTGACTCAGTTATTCCCAGGATGGATATGCAGCGAATGAAGGAGAGGCAGGCACTTCTCGGAAGGCCTCTGGGTCGGGGGAGGGGGCATGCCTTGATGTGCAGCATCCCTCTGCCCCACCATCTTTGTGCCTAAAATAAGCAGCCTTTGGTAGGGTTGCCAGGTCCGGAATACAAGGGCAGGATTCCCCGTTAATTTTAAATTCCAGGAAAACAACAACAACAACAACGAAATGAATGGAATTTTACAGTGTTAAGTTTTGGTGAAATTATTAAGGCCACTCCATGTAGTTAAAAGGGAGGTTTATTTTGTGGGGTAATTTACAAGTGAAGGGATAGTTTACAGGGTCTGGGAAAGGTGTATCGCAGTCCGGCGGTGTTCTTTGGAGAACTCTGCTCGGTCTAGCTCCAGCGTCCAGGGTCCAGGAACCAAGAGAGCCGGCGCATGCGCATCTCCGGCCTGGATCGTTCTCTCTCTCTCTCTCTCTCTCTCTCTCTCTCTCTCTCTCTCTCTCTCTCTCTCTCGGCCCCGCCTTGTAGGTGGGACAGTTACCGAAGCCTCAGTGGGGGTTGGAACTTCCAGGTCAAAGCTGGAATGGCTACCCACTACAGTTAAGTATGTTTCATACACAGCATGGGACATACTTAGACTATTATTCGTTGTTTGCCTGAAATTTGTATTTAATGATGCTTTATACTACCATTCTATTCTAGTAGCAACCTATATGAAGACGCTGCCAACTGTGTTCTGAGAAACCACGGTTCCTTGCAGGCATGCCTAGGTGCATGGCAGAGCCAGAAGGCTTGTGTATCAGTTTTTTAAAATAGAAACAAATAAGCAAATCAATTAGAATGAGTCAAGTTTGAAGCTGTCTTGTCAGCATGGACTGAGCCACTTTCCCCATGGCGGCTTGACAGGCAGGGGTGGACTGCTGGTTGGACAGTGTGTCTGCTTATGACAAGGAGACTGTGGCATCCCGAGGTGGCAGGCTCTCTCCTTCCCAAGGTCAGTGGGAGTCACACACCAGGGTTGAGGCTGATGTGATCTCAAAACATAGCTGTGCTCACATCTACAAGCAGAGGGCTCCCAATGGGAACACGTGTCTGATGTCCCCTCCCTGTCCCCTGTCTAGTACCTGCGAATGGAAACACCTGTGAACACAAGGGTGCTGTGGCTCTATAGGAGCTCACATGGGGTCTTCAGTGTCAAGTTGTCTGTCATTTGTCCTGAGAGGAAGCAGGATCCCTCTGGGATGTCAGGATGTGTCGAGATGTCCACCAGAGATGACTGAGAGTATATTAATGCGCCCTCTGCCTGGAATCCACGTGAGTTATGCAGGGGAGGTAGCTTCTCAAGGCTCTGAAGCTTGTCTCCAGGGAGAGGAATAAAAAGGCCAGGCTAAGAACAGATCTTGTGGGGTTTGGACCTTGTGTGGACTGGGAATCCCTAGTGGTGGGTGTTGAGGGTGCCCACCTCCTGGACTTAGGGGAGCTAGAGAGGCATTGTGGGGAAGTAGACCCTTGCTTCAAAGATACCCAGTCCCTGGGGAAGACCTCCCAGCTACAGAGAAAGGACCCCTGATGCAGGGAAAGCCTCCAAGCCTGGATCCAGAGAGCATCTTCAATGAACCAAACAGGTTTTTTTTCTCCCTGTCTGTTGCTCCCTGTTGTCTGGCACCGAAACCTGCTTAGACTCAGTTGTGGGGAGTTCAAGGTGGAATCAGTCTGGACCAGCCCATGCAAGTTTCTTTTAGGAAAGTGTGATCTCCCTCCTTGCAATTCTAAGGCCAGTCTCTGTGGGTCAAAGACCAACTTTCTCCGGGTAGGCAATGGAATGGAAAGAATCGGGACTTTACAGCAGGACTTGGGTGCATCTCCTGACTCTACTCAGTGGCTTGATGACATTAGGGCAACCACTTAAATCTCAGCATGCCTCAGTTTCCCACCCACGAAGGCAACTGGTAACCCGTGAGAGGCGGAAGGAGAACACGCAGGGGGTGTGTGTGGCTGGTGAAAGTTTTGACACTTCCTTCAAGCACATCCCTTGAGCCAGGTGCTCTCTTGAGGACTTCCACTGTGAGAACTCAGTAGGGTCATGGGGGCTGGATGACCCCCGTTCTGTAGACGAGGCACCTGAAAGAGATGCTCCTGTTTGTAGCTAGAGTTTTCCTGTCTGGCCCACGGTCAGGATAAATCTCTTTCACCTGCCAGTCCCACAGCCTCTCAGACCCAACCAAGTAAACACAGAGACTTAAATTGCTTACAAACTGTATGGCCATGGCAGGCTTCTTGCTAACTGTCCTTATAGCTTAAATTAATCCATTTCCATAAATCTATACCTTGCCACATGGCTCATGGCTTACCGGCATCTTTACATGCTGCTTGTCCTGGCGGTGGCTGGCAGAGACTCCCTCCGCCTTCCTGTTCTTTTTATTCTCTCTGTTAGTCCCGCCTATACTTCCTGCCTAGCCACTGGCCAATCAGTGTTTTATTAGCAACACATTTGCCATACAGAACATCCCACAGCACCTGTTACTTTTTATTTTACTGTTAGTTTTTCATACTTTCTCAACTGAAATTTTTTTTTCATATGATGCATTCTGATCATGGTTTTCCCTCTCCCGACTCCTCCCCACGCACCCAACTCCTTTTCTTTTCTTTTTCTCTTTAGAAAGCAAGCAAGCAAACAAATAGACAATCAGAATTAGAAGAAAAAACACAAGAAACACACACACATACACACACACACACACACCGTAAAAACACAAAATTAGACACTATAATATACAAGCAAAAGATGAGTAAGAAAAAAAAATGTAGTCGGGCAGTGGTGGCGCATGCCTTTAATCCCAGCACTCAGGAGGCAGAGCCAGGCGGATCTCTGTGAGTTCGAGGCCAGCCTGGGCTACAGAGTGAGTTCCAGGAAAAAGGCACAAAGCTACACAGAGAAACCCTGTCTCAAAAAACAAAAAACAAAACAAAAAAGATAAAAAAAAAAGTTCAAACAAAGCAATAGGAGTCAAAAAGTCTATAGTGTACAATATACAAAACACCATTGAGCTCATTTGTGTTGGTCATCTACTGCTGGGCATGAGGGCTGCCCATGTGGGTAATACACCCAGCGAGACTCCATCGGAGAAAACTGAGTTTTCCAATGCAAGTGTGTATCAATTGTGGATAGCTTCTTGGTTAGGGGTGGGAGCCTATGTCCACCTTTTCCTCTCAGCACTGGGACTCCATCTGGCTTGAACCTGTGCATGCTGCCACAGTCTCTGTGAATACATATATGCATCAGTCTTGTTGTGTCGGAAGACAGTTTCTTTGGAGTCCTCCCCCAGCCCCCAGCTCTTACAGTTTAAATGCCTCTTTCTCTGTATAGCTTCTTTGTAGTGGGTAGCTATTCCAGCTTTGACCTGGAAGCTCCAACCCCCATTGAGGCTTCGGTAAGGTCACGCCCACAAGGCGGGGCTGAGAGAGGACGCTGAAGACCCAGGTTCCAGATGCAAGGGCTCTCTTAGTTCCTGGACCCTGGATGCTGGAGGTAGACCGAGCAGAGTTCTCCAGAGAACACCGCCGGATTGTGCCACGCCTTTCCCAGATGCTGTAAACTATCCCTTCACTTGTAAGTTACCCCACAAAATAAACCTCCCTTTTAACTACGTGGAGTGGCCTTAATAATTTCACCAATACTTCCTGAGGTCATCTACAGTGGTGGCCTGCCTGCAAGATATGTGGGTGCAATAACAGCATAGATGTGGTGGGAGTAACCAATTACTCTCTGATTGGATTTAAGGCCCATTCCATGGGTTGGAAACCATGCCTGACACTGCTTAGTGTCTGGATAGGCCAGAGGCCTAGGGAAAAAGCAAATACTGTTGCTCTACTAAAGGAGCATAGCAATAAAATGACCCCTGATGACCTTCTGCTGTACCCATACATCAGTGCCCCACTCAGCCATCATCATATAAGCTTCCTTTTGCAGTAGATGGGAACTAACACAGAGCCTTGCAACTGGGCAGTGTGCAGAGCCTGAGAGATTTGAGATTCTCAGTCCTGAGTGGGATGACGTCATGAGATACTCCTGGTTCCCACTGTTAGTTTGGTCTGTTAGCAGTACAGACCCACATACCTAGTAAACAGCAGGGCTGAGGGCCTGGTAAGATCTATAACATACAAAGCCCTGAGCGAGGGAGGCAGGATTCACTTGGGCTGGGGATGGGTGACAAGGTGGTGGTGGGTTTTAACTGGGCTTTGAGGGACTGAGAGGTGTTCTGGTGGAAGAGCCACCTCAACTCCCCTCCCCCATCTCTTTTCCTAAACCCGCCCCTTCAAAGCCCACCAAACACAGCTCCTCCCCCAGAGAGGCGCAAGACCACTCCCACAGGGTATATAAGTTGTATCCCAGAAAACAGACCCGTGGTTTTTCCGGTCTTTTGTCTCTTCTCTGTGGGCCAGGGAATCACCCGGGAATGTTTCACTCATTAAACTGCGCCTTTTCCTAATTTGGTCTGATTTGGATTGCTGCGTCCATGGAGAGGCCTATCAGGGTGCAAAAAACTTATCAGGAGGTGGGTGGAGCGCTTCGGACAGAGCTTAAGCAGTGGAGAGGCTGGGGAACAAGATGTTTGGGAGGAGCTGTGGGTCCTGCTGTGCTGCAGCTTGGCTGCGGGCTGAGGGTGGGGGGTGTGTGTGCTGAGGGGCAGGCAGTCCCCGAGCTGGTCACAAGGTGGGATGGTCATTCTAGTTCCTGAGGCAGCTTGAATGGCACTTGGCAGCCGCAGGGTAAGTGGGCTGTGAGGGGACGAGTTTAATGGGGGGGTGGTGGTGAGGAGGAGTTGGCAACAAATGGGGATCTGGGTGCTCTGAGGGGGCACGTGGCCATGGGCATGAGGCGAGGCTAGCACAGTAGCTCTCAGAGGCGAGGCTAGCACAGTAGCTCTCAGATGCAGGGGTTTCCCAGATGCCTCTGAGGACCCTGGGCTGAGGAAGGAGGGAGGGGCAGGTACTTCGGTTGTAAGCAATGGAAAAGCACTCTGGACTTCAGCACAAGGGAGTTTGTTGGGAAAGTATCTGTCTCGGCTTGAGGAGCTGGCTACTGAGTGAGAAGAATCTAGGGGACTTGTTGGACAGGGGAGTCAGATAGGGGCAGAAATACCAGAGTAGAGGATGCTGGGATTGCCAGTGTTCCTTGGTACTCAGGCTCCCTGCTTGAGGCTTGTGCACAGCAAAGGCTCCGCCTAAGAGCCTTTGGCTTGGAGAAGGCAGGGCCCTCCCTGCCTGTGATTCCTCAGGGAAAGTCATTTTATACACAAAAGACTGTAATGCTATGTTAATGACCTTTCCAGTCACTGTGACAAACACCTAGAGCAACTTAAGGAAGGGTTTATTTCAGTTCCCAGTCCGAGGGTCCATCATGGCGAGGAAGAATGAGGCAGCGGGTCATATAGCTGGTCCAGAGCCAGCAAATAGGGAGAGAGATGGGATGCTAACAGCTCAGCTCGCTTTCTTTTTTATTCATTCCGGGACCTGTTGTGTAACAGTTTCCTCTGAGATCGAAACATTCTATTCTGCAGAGAAGCTCCTTAAGCGGGAAGGTAAACAACCCAAAATAGCTGAAACCCACCAGATTCCCTGGGCCCCTCCCTGCCAGAGTAAGCAATAAAGGCGGAGCGTTCTCTCAGAAGAGCAGAGCAAACTCCAAAGGAGACTCCAGACCAGACCAGCTGCCCGGAAGAAGCAGAAACCAGCCGAACTGCCTGGAAGAGGTTTAGACCAATTAACTGAGTCACGTGGGAAGGACACTCTCCAACCTGTTGAGCTGCCCGCAGGCTGTGCAGTGGGCTCCAGGTTCCCAACTCTCTGAGCTGTCACCCGTGCTGGGGGGGGGGGGGATCCTCTGGTGATGCAGCTGCCTTTGAGTCATTTCTGCTCCTGTAAGTGACCCCTCCCTCACCTATATTCCTGTAAGTTACTCCAATAAAACTTATGGTTCACCACGTTAGACTCTGGTGTTGGCCATACTTCGGTTCTGTCGTGGGCTCCCTTTCTGGAGAAGGTAGAAGTGTATGTTGTTTCTCTCTCTGAAAGGTTTTTGTCACACAGCAGGATCCTAGTCCATAGAATGGTGGACACACCCCTTTAGGCTGGATCTTCCCAATCTGGAAACTCCCCCACAGACATGCTCAGAGACTAATCCCCTTAGTGATTCTAGACCAGTGGTTCTCAACCTTCCTAACGCTCTGACCCTGTAAGACAGTTCCTCATGTTGTGACCCTCCACCAGAACATTATTTTCATTGCTACTTCATAACTGTAATTTTGCTACTGTTATGAATCATAATGTAAATATCTGATAGTTCCCGTGTTCTTAGGCAACCGCTGTGAAAGGATATGTCCACCCCCCTGAGGGGTCGCGACCCACAGGTTGAGAACTACTGTTGTAGAGCCTGTCAAGTTGACAGTTAATATGTCCTCAGGGACAGATTTTCCTTTGCCCTTGAGGGTGACTCTCAGAGCTTCTCTGCCTCACCCTGGGCAGATGGAAGCAGGCTCTTGGGCAGAACGTTCCTGTCATGGCAGCAGCAGAGTCATGTCTGATAGGAGAGAACGTTCTCCCCTGCCGGATGAGGAAGGAGCCAAGACAGGGTACAGTTTCAACAGGTTAAAGAGAGAATCCTCCAGCACAGGCCCTTTCCCACTACTGCACACGATTTTGCAGGAACTGGAACAAAGATGACAAGTTCCGATAGACCGAGAGCTATCCCATGATGACAAGCCGTGTGACGAGATGGTATTTTGGGTTCGGGGCTGGAGTTAGTTAATTACAGTACTACCGAGCCCAGCGTCCCCACTCCTTGCTGTGCTGCTGGGCTCTCGCACGCGTGGATCGTAGAGAAGGGGATTGTTGGAGTCTAATTTCCAGCCTTGTTCCACTAATGGCTCCTTGTGGGATGATGTTAAGTAATGATAATTATCACAGAGCCTGTGCTCTGAGCCAGTCTTGCCATCTGCAGCTGTGGCCTGCGGGCTCTGCCATTTCTCTGGAGATGGGTTGGGAAGGCTGGTCTACAGATGTTTGCTGATCGCTTCCTCTTGCCCTTTGTAATTTGGGTCAGTGTCACCAGATGAACGCGGGTGTCTTGAGCTTAGCACTGGGGGGTCCAACAGTTTAGGCGCTTCACAGCCACCCGTACTTCCAGGCAGGGGACCTCGTGTGTCACATAGAGGCATAAAAGCAGAGTGCAGCTTCAGGGAATGATGATACCAGTGATGATACGGCAAGTCCATATTTTAAATTGTGAAACAGTGGTGTGTGTTCCAGTGTCTGAGTTCTGGGGTCAACCATGCCTGGTTTTAGGTAGTGCTGGGGAGTCAAACCCAGGGCTTCATGCCTGCTAGGCAAACACTACATCGACTGAACTACTTTCTCAGCTCCCCGCTACATTTTTTCAAAGATTTACTTTATTTTTATTTATGTGTCTATAGGTGTGCGCTTGTGCTGCTATAGAGATCAAGAGAGGGTAGGGTTGGATCCCTTGGATCTGGAGTGCCAGGCGGTTGGGAACTGCCGGATGTGGGGGCCGGAAGCTGAACTCCAGCCCTCTCCGAGAGCAGCAGTTGCTTTGAACTCTGAGGCATCTCTTCAGCTCCCAGTTACATTTTGAGAATTTCAGAGAAAACAAAGGAGAGAGCGAAGGCAACGGTTTGGACAATTTCGTTTCTCCTTGGTGTCCTACATCCCACATCTTCTTTCTTCCCCCTCTTCCTCTTCCTCGGGTGTGTGACTTCCTCCTTTCCTCTTTCTCCTGAGCTAGGAGGAAACTCAGGCTACAGGTCTGTTCCCTTGGGTCACACTGTCTAGTCACAATCAGATTATCTCCCCGTCATAAAATACCACTTGCGTCTATTATTTCCATTGGCTCAGTACTTTGCCAGACGGCTATGCCATTGTTTTCCAAATCATCTCTATACTGTTGATCATTTAAGTGTGTTTTAAATATTTTTGCTTTATAAATAACGTGATGATGGATGTGAGAATAAACTTGTCCGTTTCTTTGGGATAAATTCTTAGAAGTTTAGGGATGAGATCGAAATGTCTCTGTTTCTTGGAACAATGTTAATTGCTCTGTTTTAAAATTTATAGTTATTGAGAAAGAAGCCTGTCCCTGTAACTTCCAGGTAATGATGACAGATTGAAGATTCTAATTATGTTCCTCCACCCCCCTCCCCACCCCACTACAACAGGCTGGGTTTAAAAAGATAGAAACTTTCAAGAACATTCGAGGAGAACAGCCGTGCCGTGTGGAAGTCTGGGAACAGATGGGCGAGTGGCGACTGCTTCAGCAGATTTGAGAGGGCTGAATCCCCAGCCGGTGGCTGAGAAAATGGAAAATCAACCTAATGTACACAGTTGAGCTCTCAAAACATGCAGGAGTGGGTGGTAGCAGGTGAGTCTCCACGAAGGGGAGGATTGTTTTAGAAGCAGTCAGATCTGAGATCCCTTTCCAGTGTTCCTTTTCAAGGTGGGAACACCTCACCTTGTTGTAGCTGGGATGTTATTCTCCAGAGGAGAGGAAACTGAGAACTGGGGGCCTTAGCACGTGGTTGCCGGGATCACAAATTCTCTCCTCTCAAACTCCTGGAACACTGATTCTAGGATGGAGACTGAAGAAGTCTCTTTTAGAGAGGACAGACTGTTTTCCAGATGGACTTACAGGGACCTTCATAGTTGACTTCTCACGCCCACCCATGTGTGGCTTCTTTGTGTGTGTGTGGGTGTGGTGTGCATCTATGTGTGTGTGCATGTGCGTGTCTGCGCATGTGCAGAAACCAGAGGAAAACATGGAGTTTCTTACTCTGTCGCTTTCTGTATGTTCCAGTTTCATTCCTGCTACTGTGAGAAAAACAAAAACAAAAAACCTCTGATGAAAACAACCTGGGGAGGAAAGGGTTTATCTAGTTTACATATCCGGAATCCCAGTCCACTGAGGGGAGCCAAAACAGGAACTCAGCCTGCTTTCTTATAGAACCCAGGACCACCAGCCCAGGGTGGAATCTCACCCACAATGGGCTGGACCTCTCATATCTATTGTGTACAGCCGGATCTCACGGAGGCATTTCCTCAATTGAGGTTCCCTCTCAGATGAATCTAGCTTTGTCAAGTTGACATGAAACTATCCAGCAATAGTGGATGAGCAGCAAGCCCCAGCAATCCTCCTGTCTCTGCACCCACAGCATCGGAACTCGGGTTCTCTGGCTTGCACAGCCAGCATTCTTACTCACTGAGTCATTTCTCCAGTCCTACTCTTGTGATTTCTAAATAGATAGTTTATTTTCTCATTTTTAAAAAAAAATATTGATGTGTATGTGTGTGTGCCTGTGTGAGTTTATGTGCACCATGTGCAAGCAGGTGTCTGTGGAGGCCCGAGGTCATTGGGTCCCCTGGAACTGGAGTTACAGAAGGTTGTGAGTTGCCTCATATAGGTTCTGGGATCCAAACTTGGGTCCTCTGCAAGAGCAAGTCAGTGTTCTTAACTACTGAGCATCTCCCCGGCCTCCTCCTGACCGACTCATCTTAGTGCATGAGAACAGCACAGACGGTCAGCTTTGCAAAGACTTTCTAGCCTCAAAGAAAGAGAACAAGGCACGCTTCCAGATACCGTGGATCCCTCACACCACACACAAAAAACCAGTTTGAGATGGAGTACAAAGCTAACTGTGAGGGGAAAAATAAAGCTTCTAGCAAAAACATGAGTATGTTATCATGACCTCCAGGTAGGCAAATATTTTTTTTTAAAAAAGATGGTTTTAGTATTAATTATGTGTGTATGGGTATGTGCATGTGAGTGCAGGTGCCTGTAGAGGCTAGAGGCATTGGATCCCCTGAGAGTTACAGTTACAGGGAGCTGGGAGCTACCCAGCATGGGTGTTGGGAACCAAAGTCAGATCCTCTGCAAGAACAGCACTGACTCTAAACTGCTGAGCCATCTCTTCGACCCCCAGAGATTTCCTAAAATAAGACACAAAAGGCACTAATTATAACATAAAAGATTAATTATTGGTGGCTCATTAAAATCTAGCATTTCTATTCCTTAAAAGATGTCATTTAGAGAATAAAAAAATCTAAGCCACAGAGCGGGACTAGATGTTTTCAGTTCATGCCTTAGGCAAATGCTTCTATCCAAATCATCCAGGGACCCATTTTACATCAGTAAAACTGCCCCCATCCCAACCCCAAAGATCACTGAGAGCTTGGAAGACTTTTAGAGAACTTTTTTTTTTTTTTTTTTTTTTTTCTGAGACAGGGTTTTTCTGTGTAGTCCTGGCTGTCCTGGAACTCACTCTGTAGACCAGGCTGGCTTCAAGCTCAAAGATCTGCCTGCCTCTCACTCCCGAGTGCTGGGATTAAAAGTGTGTGCATTGCCATGCCCAGCCTGAAAGTCTTTTGGTAGTGCAAAGCCCAGAATAAGGGACAGAAAAAAAGTCAAAGAATCTCACAGAAATTGAACAAGAAGACCAAGAGCCGAAAAATAAAAAGCTTAGAAAACCGATGGATCATCTCAGAAGCTAGGAGGTCTGGAGACAATAGCGGTAGTTCAAGGAAATGGCCCAGACAAGAGGACCAGCCCTTAGCCCAGAAGAGCGCTTCTGGGAGTTTACAATGTGCCAGGACAGAATTTAAGAATTGTACATCTCGTGCATCCATTGTTTTTCAGTAAGCAGCAGGGAGTTTATGTTTAATCAAGTGATAAACAAAAAGAAACCATAGAAGCAATGAGAGGAGAGAGAAGGTCTTCTGGGATGGTAGGAACAACCCTGGTCCCTGATGGGCACCAGCTAGGAAGGGCACCACATCAGAGCGGTGGGGGTCCAGAAGGGAGCCGGGATGCCCATCAAGATGTCCCTTGCTCGTCTATAGTTGTCTTTGCACTAAAAAGATTGTTTATCCTGCTGGGGATCAAAACCTGGGCTTTGCTCTTCTCGTGCCAGGAGAGCACTCTACCACTGAGCTATGAAATACACAATAAAAATAATAAATTATTTAAGTTTTTATTTATATTAAACATTTAAAAATATATAAACATATTTTTATATTGTGTGTGTGCGCGTGAGCACACGTGTGCGTGTGACTGTCTGTCTGTCTGTCTGTGTGAATGGATGCCATATGTGTACTCTTGGAAGCCAGAAGGGGACATTGGATCCCTTGTAGCTGGAGTCACAGGCAGTTGTGAGCTGCCATGTGGATGCTGGGAACCAAACTTGGGCCCTCTGGAAGAGCAGCTGAACCATTTTTTCAGTCCCTTAAAATATTGCTCTCTCTCTTCCTATAGATCAATCCATAATCTCTCTCTCCTCTCCAATCTGTCATCTCTCTACCCCATCAATCAATCTTATCTATCTAATATATCATCTATCTATCTATCTATCTATCTATCTATCTATCTATCTATCTGTCTGTCTATCATCTATCTATCATCTGTCTGTCTACCTACCTACCTACCTACCTTGGTTTGGGCCATAACCCTGGAAGACACAATTCCAGACACCATAATCTCGAATATCAAAATCTTGAAAATTTAAGATCCTAACAATAAATTCTGCTGGAAATAATTTAATTTTTTGAAAAAGACTTTTATTCACATTTTAAAAAGGAAATTTGAGAAGACTATCAAAACAATATTTCACGAGCCACTTACCATAATAGACAGGTAAATCACGGCATATATTTTTGCAGCAGTGAGGACCAGATATACTACTAACACTTGCCTGGGTACACCAGTTCTGAGCCAATGAACTGTGTTCATGGGGACAAAGGTCAAAAGCAAAAGGTCTAAATGAATGTCACTGTTCGTGGTACAGGGTGTACCCAGCATTATAGCTGTCATTGTCTGAAATATAACACAAGGCAACCTAAGTCTTTGAAGAAATGCCACAAAACCCACCACGTGTCAGCATTGCACACACAGGTGCCCAAAAGAGCTGAGACCTTGGGAAATTTTTCTCTCTCACAAATGCAGGTGCACAGGAGGACGCACCTTCATTCACTGAGGATTGGAACAATTTTTATGCATGTGCACAATACCTACCCACAAAGTCCAAGTCTGTGAGGTCGATAATGCATTTCCTCAGACTCCAATTTGCAATACATGCATAAAATGAATTTAGAACTCTCCAGAAGTCTTTACACAATTCACATCCCTCATATTGACGAGATGCTCGGCAATGAAAGAGGAAATGCGCAGCAGAGAGAGTTGTAAAAAGCATCGCCGACGTAGGAGCCCAGCGTTATACACTGCGTGTTTATAAAAACGATTTCGACTCATTTATAGCACATTTCTTGGAGAGCCTGCACAGGGGTCAAGGCTTATTATGGATGAAATGAAGAGAGCAGAGGTGAACCGGCTGCCCTTCCTGCCGATTGTCATCCAGAGGGAAGCGACAGGGTCAAGCTCCGCAGTCATAAAAATAAATACATTGTTACAACGGGTGATGAATACCATAAAGAGGAATTTCAGGTTGAAAAAGACTGGAAAACAAAAGAAGTGGCCTGTGCGTTAATACTGTTGTGTAAGGCATTTTCTTAAGTTGCTGTCTACTCACTTCTGTTTCCTTTATTCTAACAAATGGGTATCAATGTGTCTTATTTTATTATTACTGTGATGAATATTATTATATTATTGCTGCGATGAAACACTTAAGACCAAAAGCAACTTTAGGAGGAAAGGGTTTATTTGGCTTACACTTCAGCATCGATGTTCATCACTTAAAGAAGTCAGGACAGGAACTCAGAGCAGGAACCTGGAGGCAGGAGCTGATGCAGAGGCCATGGAGAGGTGCTGCTTACTGGCCTGTTTCCCATGGCTTGCTCAGCCTGCTTTCTTATAGAACCCAGGACCAGCAACCCAGGGACGGCACCACCCACTATCAATCATTGGTTAAGAAAATGCCCTACAGACTTGCCTACAGACTGATCTCAGAAAGACATTTTCTTTTTTAGCCTTATCTGTCCTGGAACTAGCTCTGCAGACCAGGCTGGCCTCGAACTCACAGAGATCTGCCAGCTTTTGCCTCTGAGTGCTAGGAATAAAGGCACGCGCCACCACCTCCCAGCTATGGAGATGTTTTCTTAAATGAGGCTCCTTCTTCTCAGATGACTTTTAGTCTTATGTCAAATTGACATAAAATTATCCAGCACACAATGTAAACGGTAGATATGACAACTGATTAGAGAATATGTTTGAACCAGCTTTGTTTATTTTTATTTTTTCTTTTCTTTTCTTTTCTTTTCTTTTCTTTTCTTTTCTTTTCTTTTCTCTTCTTTTCTTTTTTTCTTGTTAGAGCTGAGGACCTAGGGCCCTGCGCTTGCTACGCAAGTGCTCTACCATTGAGCTAAATCCCAAACCTCTATTTTTATTTTTCTTGAGATATGGTCTCAGGTATCCCAGGCTGGCCCAGAACTCTGTGTAGCTGAGGGTGATTGGAAACTCCTGCTCCTCCTACTCCACTTTCTGAGTGCTGGGATTATAGCACCATGCCCCACTTACATGTGTGGAGGATGGGACTGAGGGCTTTGTGTACTCCAGGCAAGCACTTTGAACTGAGCCACACCCCCAGCCGCTGAACTAACTTCTTTTGCTACAGTTTCATCTTTACGTCGGTGTATGAAATAAAGATGTGCTAACATCCACTGTAGTGCTGATCATAATTCTGAAATACAGAATTGGAGCACAGCTTTGGTGTATTTTTGTAAAATGTTTTAAAAGATTTATTGTTTTATGTTTGTGAGCATTTGGCCTGCACATATGTCTATACACCATGTGTGTGCCTGGTGCTACGGAGGTCAGAAGAGGGCGCTGGAACGGGAACTGGAGTATAGACTGTTGTGAGATGCCATGTGGGTGCTGGAATCAAACCTGTGTCCTCTGCAAGAGCAGCCAGCACTCTTAACTCCTGAACGTCCCTCCAGCCCCTCCCCTTTCTAAAACTGAGTCCACTGCAGGAGGCAGCCAGCTGGGCAATAATTAATCACCGTTTGCAGCTGACAGTCAGTATTTTAATGTTTCTGGCTTTCAGAATTGCAATTTTTGGGACTTTAGAATTTAGGGTTTAAAAGTTACATTTAATTCGTGTGTAAGTGTGCATATGTGTGCATGTCACAGTGTAGGTCAGAGGACAACTTGCAAGTGTCAGTTCTCTCCTTAAAAGGAGTTGGGGGGGGAATCAAACTCAGGTTGTCAGACTTGTGGGCAAGCGTCTTTACCCACTGAGCCATATCGCTGGCCCCAACTGTAGGTTTTTAAACGTTGCATACTTTGAACTTTCCGATTCCAACATTCAGGATTATATTTTTTGGGACCAAGACTGGATGTATATATGAATGTCTGTGTATACATACACTTGCACACATGTGACATTTGCCATTGTGATCATTTTTAAGATGCATTTCAGTGGCACTGATTACATTTGCAATATCATGTACTATTGCTATGGCTACAATGTCATGGGACCACCAACCACTGTAGTCCATTAACTTTGTACCTTTTTAAGCAAAAGCTTCCCATTTTCTTTCCCTAAGCTCTGACAATATCTATCTGTTTGTCTGTCTGTCTGTCATTGGCAGGGTCTTGCTATGTAGCGCAGGCTAGCCTTGAATTTGCCATCCTGCCTCAGCCTCCCAAAGGCTGGGGTTACAGATATGCACACCCCTCATCTTCTCCTTCTCTCCCTCCTCTTCTGTAAGATTTGCCTATTGTAGGAACCTCCCATAAATGGAATTATACAATATTTCTTCATTGTGCCTGGCTTATTTCACTTAGCAAACTGTCTTCAGGTTTCATCCATGTTGGAGCATGTGTCAGAGCTTCATTCCCTTTATTGGCTGATTTATTTCCACCCTATGGGTAGAACAAATCTATTCATTTGTTTGTCACCTCCTTTGTGAGCCCAAGAGTACCCAGGTAAGCCTTTTTTACATTTGGTTTCCATGACTGGTGCACTCAGGAGGTACCTCTGCTGTCCCTGTACCAGCTCAGGGGTCCCATTTCACTTCACAGAGGTGTTCTGCTGTGACAGGACCCTCACAGCTAGGACAAGGCACAGTGAGTTCAGGGAGAAAACCAGGAGTGCCCCATCTCTCAGACCTGTTCCTGCAGTGTGCCCAGGTATGCCCACCCTGGACCTTGCCCATGCTGCCTTCCAGAGTGGCTAGCTCCTAAAACCTTCCTTGTCCTTCCCGTGTGTGGACTCAGTCCTCTTCTGGACTCTGGAGGCAGACTATGACCTGTAATCCATTCATCTTCTCCTCTCTTGGGGCCTGCACCTCACAGTGAAGATATTACAACCGAGAGAGCTTCAGGCCTTGCTGCCCAGTGCCCATATGAATCACTCCTTAATCCATTTATAGAAAAGGAAGTTGATGCTAAAATAGTGAAAATACTCTACTGAGAGGGTTTATTCTAGCCTTATGAGTTAGTATTGCCCAGGTTGATGTGAAAAAGCAATACATTACTGTCAGTATTTTTGTTTGGATTATTAATGAGGTTGGCCATTTTTTTTCATACACCAATTAGTCATTTGCAAGAATGTTCACCTTTGTACTTTGTGTGTGTTGTGTAGGTGTGTGTGTGTGTAGGTGTTTGTGTGTAGGTATGTAGGTGTGTGCACACGTGGAGGCTAGAGGTAAATGTCTTGGCTGCCCTCAGTTGCTTTCCACCTTAGTTTTTGAGACAGCATCCATCACTGAATCCAGATCTCACCTTTGGTTAGACTGGCTGACCAGCAAGCTCCAGGGATCCACTTGTTTCCTCAGAGCTGGGTTACAGGTATGTGCTGTGGTGCTCGGCTTTCACGTGGGTCTGGGGATCCAGGCTCAAGCTTGTACAACAATCACTTGACTGACTAGGTCAATTCTCCGAGCACCTCAGCACGAACAATTTGAACTTTATCTCATGAAAAGCAATGGGTAGTGGCTGTGGTTTTGCCTCACTTGGAAAACTGTCTGCCTAAGCAAGTGTGAAGCCCTGGGTTCAATCCCCATAACCTGCATAAGCTGGGTGTGGAAGTACACACCTATAGTTCCAGCACTTGAGAAGTGGAGGAAAGAGAATCAGAAGTTCAAAGTCGTCTTTGATTACGTAGTGAGTTTGAGGCCAACCTGGGTTACATGAGACCTCAAGGCCAAGGTGATTAGGAAAGGGCCTTTCATACGGGCAACCCACCCCCCTTCACTGTGGGCTTTGGCCCTGTAGGTGGGTACACTTGTAGAGGAGGCACAGATTGAAAACTGAAAGCTCTGCACTCGGCCCCAAAGGCTGTTCTCACTAGTGAGGGTGGTGATAGGAAAGTCAAAATCGCCAGACATGGATGAGCAGAAATGGTGTTGTGTTTTGTGTTTTCTTTGACTGCCTCTGTCCAAGGTCTTGTGGAAGCCATAGCCCATCCTGCTGGTGGCTGTGCTCCGAGCACTAGTGAGACCACACCCTCCCAGTAATGGGGCGCTTTATCTGCAGCATTGATTTCTGTATTTCTAGAATTGTCCTGCTGAAGACACCCAGATGCCAAGCCACCGCTATGGCCAGAAGAGGTCCCTGCATGGCTTACGGTGGGAGGTGGGTGGATATCATTGTCTCTATACATACCTAATTGTCTTCTAAATGAACTGGTCATGAAGGTCACGTGTGTTAAGGCAAAGCACTAACGGACAAGCTGACATTCTAGCACAATGTTGCTTATTATTATATTATTTTAAAAATCATTTATTTATTTTTCAGTGCTGGGAATTGAACCCAAGGCCTTGTGTATACTCTACCACTGATCTATGTTCCTAGGCCTGGTTTTCATGTATTTTTTTTTTTTTTTTTTTGACAGGGTCTCACCCTGTGGCCACTACGCTTGCCTTCGTCTCATGACAATTCTCCTGCCTCAGCCTCTCTTGTCCTGGGATTGCAGGCATGAGCTGCCATGTCTGGCATCTCAATTTTATTAATCTCTGTGAATGTAGCTTACCACTCTCTCAGGGATGTGGGTCGACTGTGTTCCACCCGCTTGAAGGAAGAGGACACACTTGTTATAATTAAGTTCCCCAGGAGTTTGTAACAAGATTAAAAAAACATACAGTGTGTTGGCAAGTAAGGAAACAAGCAGGATCCCACTGCTCTGTCACTGTGACAACCACAGAAAAGGAACTGGGACCTGAGGGGAAGCACACACAGGCATGATTGGCTGTTTCCGGAAAATGGAATACTAGGTGGGCACCCTTCTCCCATTGTTTCTGCTCTCTCGATCGTCTTCACTGAGGAAACACCTGTTATCATGATGGATTTCATTTATTAGTGCAAAGGCACAGGCGTCAGCTAGCATGTAGAGTAAACCCAAGTGTCCACGGCCAGACGGATGGATAAATGAATTGCAGTCTACACACACAATGGAAAACCATGCAGCTGTGAAGAATGGAAGCCTGGGCTTTGCAGGGACATGGATGGGACTGGAGGATATTATGTGAAGTGGCATCAGTGAGACACAGAAAGAAAAAGATTCTTCCCTGGCCGGGGAAGCTTTAAAAAGCTGATTTCAAAGGTGATACTGCGACAGTGGTTACCAGATACTGAGAGGGATATGAGGGAGGTGGGAAGGGTGCAAAGGGGATGGTTAATGGGTGCGGGGATGCAGTTCTTTCAAGATTTATTTTTGGTTTTATGCCG